>CABHPH010132791.1:0-11024 GCA_902168325.1 Peromyscus nudipes
GGAAGGGAATTGTTATATTCTATGATAATTCCACTTGTAACCATTTGAAGAACACTCCCGCTACAGTGTTCAGGATTCCTATTCTTCTACATCCTCTTAACACTCTTCTTTTAGGCATTTTATTTATTTATTTATTTAGACTTATTTAACTTTTAATTATGCATATATGTGTGTACATGTGTGGGTCTGTGGATATTTGAGTGCAGGAGCTCACAGAGTTCAGAAGAGAGTGTCAGACCCCCGGGGAGCTGGAGTTACAGGTGGCTGTGAGCTGTCCCACATGGGAACTAAACTTGGGTTGAAGTATTTGCCGGGTGGTGATGGGACACACCTTTAATCCCAGCACTCAAGAGGCAGAGGCAGGCGGATCTCTGTGAGTTCGAGGCCAGCCTGAGCTATGAAGTGAGTTCCAAGAAAGGTGCAAAGCTACACAGAGAGACCCTGTCTCAAAAAACCAAAAAGTTACCTCTCATTGGTCAAAAGCACATTCCTAGAGTAAGCCATAAGTAGCTGAGGCATTTGCCATGGGCAGCACAAGGTTTCAAGGTTTCAGGAGTAAAGCTGTGACCAGAGGGAGGGGGTGCAGTGCCCAGTGGGACAAACTCTGAGACAAAGCTCTTTATCAGCTGACTTGGCAAGTGAAGAACTGGCAGGCTTTTCTTAGGTGCTTTGTGTAATAACCTTGGTTAGACACCTGCGACTCTGATAATGTGCATAACTGTGAAGTTTTAAACTTATGATCTATTTACAAAGGCCTTTAGTCTAGTTTGAACTTGCTCTGAGGGAAAAATGAGCTAATCGTGTGCAGTTAGTCTTAAGATGAGGGGAAATTATTATTTTCTTTTGTTAGTCTGAGCAAAAGGAACAGTGCAGGCTTTTAAATGTCTACAGTCCTCGTGGGACAATAGATCTAGTTATGAAGCATATCCTAGTATATTTTCTATATCAAAATTATTCAGCTAAATGAAAAGTCATCTTGCTGACCATCCACAAATATGTGTGCCTATATAACTGAGATGTAATCATGAGATTACATGCACACATTACATGAAAATGCATGGCAATGGGAAGATACTATAGCTGTTATCGCACAAGTGAAATTACAGATGAAAGCAACAGTTTTCAGAGTCAGTGATCTGTAAGCCTTGCTGACGGGGTACCCCATCTGAGAATCATTCCTCTGGTGGGTTGAGATCCAAATTATCAACTGCTATAAGCTGTAATTACATTGTGGCCCACAATAGCTCCTGACATATATGTAAGTTAAGTGTGTGTTGGGCCGTGGTGTCGCACACCTTTAATCCCAGCACTCAAGAGGCAGAGGCAGGCAGATCTCTGAGTTCGAGGACAGCCTGGTCTACATAGAAAGTTCCAGGACAGCCTGTGTTACACAGAGAAACCCTGACTCAAAAAACAAAAACAAAAATGAATGACAAGTGTTGGATTGGGGTGGAAGCACAGTGGTAAAGGGCACAGGCTGCTCTTGAAGAGGATCAGGTTCAATTCCCACATGCACTGGTGGTTCTAGGGGACCCTGCACTCTCTTCTGGCCTCTTGAGCACCAGGCACACACATGGTACACAGACAGACATGTGGGCAAAAAACCCACATACCCAAAATAAATAACTAATTTCTTTAAAAAATTACAAGTATAAAGGCAGGATTTCCAAATAATCTAAACTTTACAAGCTTCACATTGAGTGTGTGTTCATGAAAACAGGTGTGTCTGTGTGAGTGTGTAAGAGTGGGAGTGTTTGTGACTATGTGTGAGTTGTATGTATATGTGTATATGTATATATGTGTAAGAGTATGTATGGGCGAATGTGTGTCAGTGTGTGTGTGTCTTTGTGTGTTTGTAGGTGGGTGTGGGTGTGTCTTTGTATGATTGTGTGTGTTACTGTGTTAGTATGTTTCTGTATGTGTGAGTGCATGTTTGTGTGTAAGTGTCTGAGTATGTGTGGGTTTGCATATTAATTCAGGGATGGTTGTGTTTATGAGTATGTGCTTGCTAGTGTAGAGGGGCTATTGTGTCTCTGTGTGTCTGAGTATCTGTGTGTGCATTCATGTGTGTATATATATATATATATATATATAGAGAGAGAGAGAGAGAGAGAGAGAGAGAGAGAGAGAGAGAGAGAATGTGTGCGTGCATGTATGTGTCAATGTGTGCTCAATGGGAAAAGGTGGTTGCTGCCAAGCCTGACAATCTGCATTTGAGTCCAGGAAAAAACCAATTCCAGAAAGTTGTTCTCTGACCTCCACACATTCTCAGACACAGGCAGTAGTACACACACACACACACACACACACACATACACACGAAAAAAAAACAAACCACAGACCAAATAAATTAATATTTAAGTTTTTATTGCATGTGTGTTAGTTAGGATTTTCATTGTTGGGAAGAGACACCACGACCACAACGACTCTTAGAAAGAAAACTGTTGTGGGACAATCTTTTGTACACTGTGAAGATGTGTCTTTGCCATGGCACCTTCTGACTGTCTTAATAAAGAGTTGAATGGCCAATAGGTAGGCAGGAGAGGATAGGCGGGATTTCCAGGAAGAGAAGGAAAAATAGAGATGAACCTGGGACCATGGAGATGCCAGTGAGACATGGACCAAGTCAGACATGCAGAATGGAGGGGAGGTAAAAAGCCATGTGGCTGAATGTAAATTAATAGAAACAGGTTAATTTAAGTTGTAAGAGCTAGTTGGAGACAAGCCTAAGCTAAAGGTCGAGCTTTCATAATTAATAAGAAGTCTCCATGTCATTATTTGGGGGCTGGCAATGCAAAGGGAGTCCAATAAGAAAGCTTGCTACAGAAAACATTTAATTGGGATGGCTCACTTACAGTTTCAGAGATTCAGTCCATTATCATCACGGCAGGGAGCATGGCGGTGTGCAGAGGTGGTGCTGGAGTAGCTGAGTGCTACACCTTGCAGGCAGCAGGAAGTCAGTTAGGCAGTATCCTGCTGTGGGACGGTCTGTATGTCAAATGTATTGCTCTGATTGGTCAATAAATAAAACACTGATTGGCCAGTAGCCAGGCAGGAAGTATAGGTGGGACTAACAGAGAGAATTGAGAGAACAGGAAGGCGAAGGGAGAAGCTGCCAGCCACCGCCATGACAAGCAGCATGTGAAGATGCCGGTAAGCCACAAGCCACGTGGCAAGGTATAGATTTATAGAAATGGATTAATTTAAGATGTAAGAACTAGATAGCTAGAAGCCTGAGCCATTAGGCCAAACAGTTTAAATAATATAAGCTTTCTGTGTGTTTATTTTATAAGTGGGCTGTCGGACTGCTGGGGCTTGGCGGGACCCAGAGAGAAAACTCTGCAGCTACAGTATCCTGAGCATAGGAAACCTCAAAGCCCACCCCCACAGTGACACACTTCCTCCAACAGGGCCACACCCACTCCAACAAAGCCACACCTCCCAATAGTGCCACTCCCTTTGGGGGCCATTTTCTTTCAAACCACCACAGCTACCAACCTCTACTCTGCCTCAGAGCAGTGGTATCTAGGTCACTGGGTGGGTCACGGGTGCACGAAGCAGGTCGTGACACTTTCCTAGGTCAGGTACAAAGCCGATATGTTAACAACTAAGCTAGGTGAGCACACTCAGGGAAGACACCTCTGTCGCTGCAGCTTCCAAGCTGCCTCTGGTCTCAGATAAAACTTTATGACACAGCAGAGCATGCCCAGAGACGTTTCCATCCATCATTTTAATCTTTAAGAAAATTAAAATTGCACTTTTTGTTGTTCGTTTATTGTGAGTACCAGTAAAGTCAGAGGACAACTTAGCAAGTCTGTTCTCTATTTCTGCCATATGGGTCCTGGGAATTGAACTCAGGACATCAGGTTTGGCAGCAAGCGCCTTTCCCTCTGAGTCACCTCCCAGCCTAGGCATAGACTTCAAGGCCAGTCAGGACTGAGACCACTGTCTCAATCAAAACGTGGTGGCAGGGAGGGTACCGAGGGATGTGAGGAAGATGGGTCAGTGGGTAAAGCACTTGCCATCCAAGTGTGAGGACCAGACTTCAGACCCCCAAACCCATGCAAAGCCAGACACAGTAGTGCACATCTGTCTGTAATCCTAGCATGCCTAAAATGAGGCAGACAAGAGACTGTTCAGAGCTCCCAGGCCACCTGGAGTCCATGGAAGAGACTGTCCACAGCTCCCAGGCCAGCCTGGAGTCCATGGAAGAGACTGTCCAGAGCTCCCAGGCCAGCCTGGAGTCCATGGAAGAGACTGTCCAGAGCTCCCAGGCCAGCCTGGAGTCCACGGAAGACAAGGACTGACACTAAGGCTGTCCTCGGACCCCCACTCACACACAGTAAACCTGGGCGTGGTGGTGCACACTTGTGATCCTAGCACTCGGGAGGAGGATCAGGAATTCAAGATCACCCTCAGCTCATAGTGGGATCAAGGCCAGCTTCAACTAGATGTCTAAAGAGAAAGAAAAAAATCACTGTTAATTTTAATAAGAGTAATGAGGCCAGGCGGTGGTGGTGCATGCCTTTAATCCCAGCACTCAGGAGTGAGTTCGAGGCCAGCCTGGTCTACAAAGCAAGTTCCAGGAAATGCGCAAACCTACACAGAGAAACCCTGTCTTGAAAAACCAAGAGTAATGAGTCATCAATGCTACCTTCAAACATTAAAGGGGAAGTATTTGTGGAATGTGCTGAGTTCCGGCTTGGGGTTTGGTTTTGTTTTCTAAGACAAGGTCTCACTAGTGCAGGCTAGCCTAGAACTCAAGAGATCCACTTGCCTTTACCTGCTGAGTGCTGAGATTAAGGATGTAAGTAACCATACCCACTTTTTATGTTTAAATTGGAATTTCCTAATTACTTACTTAGCATTTCAGCCAACAGAGAGGAACGGGACAGCTGCTAAGAAGTTTTAAGTCTTTGTCTTTCTGAGACATGAAACTGAACTGACCTTTGGTCCTTTATGTTGAATGTGGAACAAATGTTCCCGTGCTTGGGAAGTGCCCGCCATGCACACACGCCTTGTTTTAAATTAGACTCATTCATGACTCTATTCCAAAGCAGTTTATTGTTCTTTAAAAAGGGAATGTGAAGGCTGACAGTCATGACCTCTGACTCCAGCCCCAGCAGACAGTGCCAGAACTCCAGGAGCATCTGTCTTGAGGCCCGCTTCTCAGTCCTCGCCTGGCCAGCCTCAAAGCCCAGCTGTAGCTTCTATCCACTTCCTAATAACACTCAAAGCAGCAGCGACTGCACCTCTGCACACAAACCATCTAAGCCCCAAATGATTCAAAGGTTACACGGTTATGCACATTTAAAATACATAGAAAAATAATAATTAGGATTTATACAAATTAGATTTTTACAAAACAACGTCACTACAAGAAATACATCTTACATCCAAGCACAGAAACATGGACATATGCAGTGTAAGTGAGGGTGAGGAAAGACATTTATTTCAGAATGCCGGGTGGGAGGCACAGGGTAAGCGCTCGTTACGGACACACTGCAAGTTTGAATCTGCCAGCAGAAGCCTCCGATCCCTTTTTCAGCTTCTGTGCGGTTTCTCGGGGCTCACACAGCTGTCCCTCTCTCCAGGTTCTGCTTGATCTCAGCTGTGTACTTCCCGTAGAACCTCTCCGCTTTCTTGTTGAACTTGGCGTTCCTTTCGTTGATGTAGTCGATGTCGGCATCATCATTGTAAGGACGTCTTCGGCTGTATTTGTCTCTCTTTTCAATTCTGGGGGAAGGAAGGGAGTTAGGAGGTTCAGAATCACCTTCCCCAGGCCTCTTCATACTAAACTCAAGGATCTGCCTGCCTCTGCCTCCCAAACCCGGAATGAAGGCGCTGACCACCACAGCTGCTCTAACTGCCACCTTCTTTGAGCTTAAAAAATGAACAAAACGTTCAGGAGAGAATCAGCATTCATAATAAAACACCTTGGGGGACAAAAAAGCAAGCACAGTTTTCATCAGATGGTGATCTAATTAGCAGAACCTCAGTGTGAGCGATGAGATCCAGCAACTACAGCCTCTGCTCACAACACTTCTGAATGTCTTCATGGCAGCCCACACCTGTACTCTGAACAATCGGGAGGCAGAGGCTGGAGGACAGCCACCTGTTGGGAGACCAGCCTAGGCTATATAATGACAGCCTGTCTCAAAAATCCAAAACAAAAAGAATGCTTCTAAAGATGCTAAAAGTAGGGACAAAAAAGTGTGACTTTGGGGTGAAGCACCCTAACAATCCTATCAGTGATGCCAAGCACTGGGCAAAGTGTGTGGTACACACCACTGCACCCTGCACCATCTGTATAGTCCTAACACATAAATGCTGTCCCCGTCATCAGAAATAAATATGGTCATGCACTCTGGAGGCAGAGGTAGAAGGATCTCTGTGAGTTTGAGGCCTGCCTGGTCTACATAGTAAAATTCTATCTAAAAAAAAGAACAATTAAAACATAATAAATAAATATGGCCAGGTAGAGACCGACAGAAGCACGCAGGCAGGTCCAGGTGCATACGTACGTGCGTGCGTGCGTGCACGCGCAACACACACACACACACACACACACACACACACACACACACACACACACACTCTCTCTCTCTCTCTCTCTCTCTCTCATCTCAGCACTACTTGAGTTCCAACCCAGGCTGGGCTACAACCTGAGGCCCGTCTTAAACAGGCACAACTATTAAATGCTTTAAGTTTGGATTGGAAACCTAACCCAGGCCTTGGTACTGAAGGCCTGGTCCAGCTGATAGGGATACTAGAAGGTATTGGAACCTTAAGTGAGGCTTAAAGAGGAAGGTGGTCCTATGGGTGTGCCCTTGAAAGGACATTAGGACTCCCCTTCTCCCTACCAATCTGCCTGCTTCCTAGTCCTCACAGGCTGACTAGGCCTCCTAGCATGTACTTCTACCATGATCCTCTGTGCTACCACAGGCCCAAGAAAATGGACTGAGAGCTCTAAAACCAGGGGCCAAAACAAGCTCTCTTAGGCATTTTGCTACAGTGACAGAAAGCTAAGGGACACCATTGCAGTTCAATTGTATCAATATTCCCAGCTCTGAATCCTAGGGGCTCAACCTGTATTCACTGTCCAGCTTCAAAACCATCACACTTTGGGGGTCAGAAACGAGCTGTATCAGCACTGTGATCTTCAAGTCATCTGAGCGCGTCAGTCTCAGATCCACATCCCAAGCACTTTCTCACGAAGTACACAGAACATTCCAGGCTGCCATACTGAGTACTTACTGCTTTTCCAGATCTAAAACCATTCTGTCAATTTCCTCTGAGGAAGGCACATGTGTCCCATGGAGAAGACTGTTGGATGTTGGGAAAAAATCTTCTCCACTGAGAAGACAGCAAGAAAGATTTCCAGTCAGACATAAGTGCTCCAGTCTCCAATTTCAAAAAATATACATGTACTGGTGACAAGAGAGATGCATAAATATACTTATTTACACAGCAAAGGTAAAGGAAGGAAAGAAAATGCAGGCTCAGAAAAGATGAGCCAGGCTAGGTGTGTTTGCCTAGAAAGCCAGCCCCAGACAGGACTCTGGGTCCCAGGCCAGTCTGGCTCACACAGTAACAGCTTCATTCTTCAGATGCATAGAGTGGCCAGCATATAAAGGACTTGTCAAAGGTCACAAAGAGCTGAGAGCGAAGTGTCTAAGGTTATTTCTGTGCATCAAAACAGGAGCCTGGCTGGGCATGGTAGCACAAGCCTTTAATCCCAGCACTAGGAGGCAGAGGCAGAGGCAGGCAGAGACCAGCCTGGCCTACAGAGTGAGTTCGAGAACAGCCAGAGCTACACAGAGAAACCCTGTCTCTCCCCACCCAAAAAAAAAAGAAAAAAAGAAAAAAAGAAAGAGAGAGAAAAGAAAAGAGAAGAAAAGAAAAGAAAAGAAAAGATCAGAAAAGAAAAAAAGGAGCCTGGCTGGGCATGGCGGCACACGCCTTTAATCCCAGTACTTGGGAGGCCAAGGCAGGATGATCTCTGAGTTCCAGGATAGCCAGGGCCACACAGAGAAACCTGGTCTTAAAAACAAACAACAAGAGTCTGGCCCACCTGCCACAGCCAAGTCTACTCATACAACCTCTCTGCTTTCATGCCACAGCTCTGGGCAGCTGTGAATGAAGAACACTGAGGCCCTTAGTCCATCTGGTCCTTTACAAAGCTAACCTGCTCCAGCCCCAAAGCATTCAGCTCCTACAAGAGCACCTAGCTCTGATAACCTGAGTTTGCCACCTGAAAGTTTCCGAGGGAAATCAAGGCTTAACTACTATGCGATGGAGAAAACAGTAACTAGTGTTATCAAAACAGAGACTATCAAAAGACAGCCACTGATAATCCACAAATCACCATTAAATTGAGTCTGCTCAGGCAAGCTGGCAAACACCTGTAATCCCAGCACTCAGGAGATTGAGGCAGGAGGATTGCTGTGAGTTCAAGGACAGCCCAATCCACACCGTAGGAATGTCTCAAGTAAGTAAACAGCTAGTTTAGCTAGTTTGTATTTACACGTGTCTGTAAACAGCTACTTGCACCCACCTCCCCAGAACAGCTTCGCATTCCACCCAAGGACTTACTGCTTTTCCCTCTGTCGCTCATAGCTTTCCATGTCAGGTTTGATCTGCTTGGTCAGCCGGTGATACTGGCGTAATTGGGCAGCAGCATAATCTAAACAAAATGAGAATCAGAGGTGATCTGTGTCCTTATCTGGGCACTACTTATAAGAGAAAATTCAAAATCATTATTGCCCTACATGCACAAGACACTACCCTAAGCACAGCCTCTACCCTGAACGGGTTGAAAGGAAGACTGGCTAATTCTGTCAGGGGTGGTAGTACACTTCTGTAAACCCATCACTCAGGAGGTTGAGGCAGGAGGATCCTGAGTTTGTAGACTGCCTGGGCTAAATACATAGTGAAACTAAAGAACAAAATGGCAAGAACAAAGGCTAACTTTACACTAAGGACCAAAGCAGCCAGCAGCCTGACAGGTGGCCCTGGCTTCTCCCGTGACACACCAGCATTCTCCTTGGCCTCCTAGACTATTCCAAGAATGAAGTTCCATGGGCATGTGCTCTCACTAAAGCAGAAGCCTTGGTCCAGTAGGCCCATTCAGTAGAGCAGAGGTCAGCACAAGTCAGCTGTACCTGAAAACCCCAGGTCAGGGTTCCTCCTCTTCTTCCTCCTCTCCCATCTCTCAGCATCCTCCGCACTGATCTCCAGCAGCTTCACTTTCTCGTAGTCTTCCCCTCTCGCCGCACACTCCTGGAAAGACAGGCAGCGCCGCTACCCACCTGCCCCACAACGCTCACCTTCATTTTTGTTTGTTTTGGTTTTCTGAGCCCAGAATGGCCTCAAATTCAAAGAAATCCTCCTGTCTCAGCTTCACAAGTGCTGGAACTATAGGCATGACCCACCATGCCCAGCTATTTGACCTACTTTAAATTAAGAAAAATCTAATCAAAGTATCAAGTATCAGACCATCACGGCAGCCCAGTGGGTAAAAAGTGTTTGCTGCCAATCATGACCACCTGAGTTCTATATCAGGACTCACATAGTGGAAGGAGAGAACTATAATTTGTCCTCTGACCTCCACTCTTGTGCCCACATACATACCAACAAAAATGTAATAAAACTAAAATCAACAAGAACAGTAGAGAGCAGGTGTCAGACCTGTCATAAATATTTTGCAGATGTTAACTCACAGAATTCATAATTCACTTTGAATTATGTAAAAAGTAACCATTATTATAGTCTTTGTCCTACAGATTAAAAAAGTAAAGTTCAGCCAGGCAGTGGTAGCACATGACTTTGATCACAGAACTTGTGAAACAGAGGCAGGCAGATCTATGTGAGTTCCAGGACAGTCAGAGCTACACAGAGAAACCCTGTCTTGAAAAGCCAAAAAAGAAAGAAAGAAAAGAAATAAGGTTCCCTGAGGTAAATGACTTGCCCACCTACTCAGCTACCAGGATCTCCTGTCTCAGTGAAGGAGCAACCAGGGCTTCCTGACCTTTTTCTTTTCTTCCTCCTGAAGCTCCCATTCCAAACGCGCTTTCTTGGCTTCCCAGTTTGCAGGCAACTTAAGTCTTTTATCTTCTTCCACAACTTCCTGGTGATTTAACTTACGAGCTTCATTCTATACGGAAGACAAAAGACAGTCAGGTAAAACAGGAGAGGGGCCCAAGTAGACCCTGTCTTCTTTGCAGTGACTAAGTGACCCATTTAATGCTGCAAGCAATAAAAAGCCACCCAGTGACTTTAAGCACAGGAATAGATTCATAAAGGCATACCACTGGATGAGACTGTTGGGCTGCAAAGCTCTGCTGCTCCAGGGCCCTAGGGGCTACTGTCGACCTTGCCTATTCAGTTGGGTGGTCCCTTTATTATCAGAATAAAAGTTGGCAAAGTGCCCTTGCTGCACCACACCATAGCACATGAGGAACTGTATTAAAAGGTTGCAGCATTAGGAAGGTTGAGAACCACTGTTTACAGTGTAAACTTTCAGAGGTATGCTGGTCCATTTATTTGTTTTGTTTTATATTCTTGGAGGCTCAAAGACCATTTTTTTAAAAAAATAGTTCCTTTGAATCCGCAAGTTGGCTCAGTGGGTAACGGTGACTGCCACACAGCCAGATGACTTCAATACCTGGAACCCATATTGTGGGAATTTTAAAAGGGTGGGAAGGAGTCACACCATATAATGGGGCCCACGTGGAAGGATTATTGGGGGAAGGGCAGAGACCGGTCCCTGGGGACGAGAGCAAAGGAAGAAAAAGAGATGGGAGGTGGGCAAGGCCCACCTTTTATAAGTAGCAAATGTGCACAGGGGGTGCTCTTAGTGGCTGCAGCTGAGGACATATCCTGTCAGGACCCTAAGGTCAGTACAGATGCCTAAATGCTAACACACACGATAGGAGAAAACTGACTTGTTCCTGTCATCAACATGCACTTCATGACACTTGAGCACACACACATACACAAATACCAATCACAAATGCATTTCT
>CABHPH010132792.1:0-17701 GCA_902168325.1 Peromyscus nudipes
CCTTCTGAATCCATTGCTGAAGGACATGCCACTCTTAGAGATCCAGAATGAGAAGACTCACCTTGTTTGTGTGAAGCAAGCTATTGAGTTGGTGGAGCTGTGTCTTTCCCTAGGAAAGACGCCAAAACATTTAGGAACAAATTTTGCCAATATTCTTTACTAAAAAGGTCTAACAATTAGCATCTGCAAAATGATTCAAACAGAGGGTTCATATTAGATGATACTCCCTTTGGAACGCATCTGAGGGAACAGTGATTGAAATCCCTAAGGTTAGAGTTGCTGATTTCATTTAGTCCTAACATGCGATGCTTTTTGAACTAGTCCTTCCTGAATCCCACCACTTGTGATTTCCTTCCGCTTAGACATCATCTCTAGAAGGGACAACTTTCCCAAGAACTTAGATTTTCTCACATCCTTGGACACTTCAGATATGTGCAGGGAATACTGATGTACAAATGAAACAGTTGGAGCTATGTGCAGCCCCAGATTATATCTGTTCATAACGGAAATTTTGAACACATCCCCTTAGACGTTCTATCCTCCATTTAACACCGCCTTCTCTGTAGTTCATGTCTCGACTACACATTTCCATGACTTTGGTTTTACTTCTGTGTTATCTGATTGTCTCCCACCTCTCCATGTATTCAACTTTTTATACCCCTCAAGGCCGAGGCTAAGTGCCACCTGCTCTTTGAATTATAATTTATCTTGTCTTATAGTGTAGCATCCCCTCTTATAATGCACAGCACCAGAAATGTTCCAGATTTTGAACTTTTTTCTTTTAATGACTTTGGAATATTTGAATTTTGAAAATTTTGAATACGAGATGCTCCAGGCTAAAACCCAAGGCTACACATGAAGTTGGTTTATGTTTATATTATCAATATATATATACACACACACACACACACACACACACACATATAGCCTGAAGGCAATTTTATACCTTTTAATGCTTTTGTACACAAAATGAAGTTTCATGATTTAGAATTTCTCATTTGAGGCACATGTGAATGTTGAAAAAAATTTCTGATTTAAAGTATGCCAAATTTTACATTTTTTGGATTAAGGGTGATACATCTATAATAAGTTGGTGACATAATTTTCTTCTCTGTGTGCTTATAAATTTTTGGACAGCTAGGCTTTCTTTCTGTATTGTCTGAGCTTACCCACAATTCCTTGCAGTAAGCAGTGAAATAATTTGAATTATATGTCTGAAAGTTTTGAGTCTTTTATAGGAAACACACAAACAAAATAAATGGACCCAATGAAACCTTGGGCACAGGTTTGTTTTCAGCTACAATCTGTCTGTGGAGTCTTAGCATACCACTTTCCTTAAGTATAAAATCAGTATATTGGTCTTCACATCGTTAGGGGTCTTAGTCTCAAGGATGAAAGATGGCATTTAAACATCTCCTTTCCCATTTACATTGCATAGCTACCATGAATGTGCATTGCATTAATTGTAGCCAGGAAAGATGAACATTTTTTTGAAGGTTACAAATGAAGCCATTTGTCAGGTAAGAAATCAGTCTTTAAACTGATACAAGCTGGAGTTTGATCTACTGTTTTCTAGTCACTTTATGTAAGAGAACTGACTCTTAAGAGTAAACTGGTAGGAACGCTTGAGAGTAGATAAATAGGCAAGAAATGGGCAGACAGTACAAACATTGTTATGGGAAGCTGCAAGCATGGATTTAAACAGTAGCTGGAAGAAGCTGCTTTGGGGACTGGAACCTGGGCAGTTCCAGGTGCAGAGGGATATTTGGGATCATGGTGCCTTGCAAAGCTGGAAGGAGATGCTGGTTTCCTGGGAGAAGTCACATTAGATGAATCCTTAAGAATGGGCAGGTCAGAGCCTGAGACTCAGGTAAAATGTGAGTTCACAACTTAGCTTAATTCCAGTTCTGGCAGGCAATTGCCTTCCTACCATTGTTAGAAAAAGAGGTTTACTGGACTTGGGTAGAGAGAGAGGAGAAAAAACAGATACAGGAAATCAAGCTGGGGGAAGGAGGTGCTTTGGAAGAAAGCCCAAAGTATATAGATTCTGGGAATACAAAGTATATGATGAGATTCAAGTAATTTCCCAACTCATTTTGACCTGATCTAGACTTAGAAATAAGAAGTAGAAACATGTAACATTATACATGAGTTAAGATAAGTTGAGGCATATTATTAAGCTGTCTATTACAAACTACCCATGGTTTTATATTCTGAAGTTCAGTCAGTTCATTGATACATGTGGTCTGGCTGAGGATGGGAAATGAACACTGGACAGTGCTGTGGTCACATGGTAAGACCCTTAAAGAAAACTAACCCCTTATCCTGGGCAAAAAAAAAAAGACCTGGACATTGAAATACCATGTAAAGAGAAGTACCTATATTTAAGGATAACTTCTGGAATATTTCCTTTCTAACCATTATAGAAATTGTTCCAAAGGAAGGTTTCCTGGGATGGCTCACATCTAACATGAGGGAAGAGCAGGATGCTGTCACTGTCTCTCAGTTTAAAGATTTGTCTTCCCTATCTGCAGTTGGAATCTCCCCCCCTCCCCAAGTAGTATATTATATATTCTGATCTGGGAAAAATGATCATAAAGTTCTAGACAATCCCCAAACCAGCCACATGAGCCTTTTTCAAAGGCTGAGCACCAACTGTTGAGATGAAGCTGTTACGCAGAAAATAGGCGAGTCCCAGGGTTTCAGGACTAAGTTGCCTGTTGCAGGCTGCATGGTTGAGGGTTTGAGAACTGTAATTCTGTTTGTTGGGAATCCCTGCCAGTAAACTTGAGGGAAGTTGGCCAGGTTTATGTCAAGCCAGATGAAAGCACATCCTAAGACCTCTGTATAACCTGTGCATGGCTCATAATGGGAGGCAGAGTTTGTGGAGGCACGAATACCGATGCAGGAGTTTTAATTTTAAAGTAATTGTGGAGAATACTGATGCAGGAGTTTTAATTTTAAAGTAATTGTGTAGACAGATTCCACCATGTATGGGGATTCCTGAAAAATGAAGATTGGAGCATGAGACGGCTTCAGGGACTTATGCAAAGACCATCTTTCTTCTGAGTTGCCCTTGTCTTTGGTCTGCATCGATATCTCTGGGACAGACTAAAAAGAATGTTTTGTAGGACTAAGGAGATGAGTCTCAGCAACATGGGCTCTGTAGGCATTTCTATGGAAAACAAACAGCCTCAAATGGTTTTTATAGATTGCTTGCTTTTTTTCCTAAACTGCCTACTCTCCTCCTCTGCTGGCTACATTCACATACAGTCATTTGTTGGTTATTTTGGTAAGTCGAAACTCTCTGCAGTTTTAACCCTTAGCTATCCTCTGCATTCAATCTAATATTCACCGACTTTTCAAAGTTAAGTGCAAGTCACTATGCTATGCAGCTGCCAAGGACCATGGAAGGCTCTCATTCCCCCGAGGAATGTCCAGGATTACAAATGCCAGAAAACAGAAATGAAGGGGTAAGAAAGGCAGACTGCAACGTGCCCAGAGTACAGGAAAGAGGAGACCCATCAACTTTGAGGGTCAGCACACAATGCTGCAGAAAGCCACACACAGAAGAGGCGAAGAGAAATTCTAGTCATAGAGAAAAGGATGAGTAAAGCTAAAGAGGACGTCTAGTGCCGAGCACATGCCATTTTAAGGAGCAGGGAGTGCCCCGCAGGGTCACTTCCTGACACCCTGGACCCTGCTGCCTAGAGGGCTGTGGCTGGGAAGGTGACAGTTGAGAGATAATGAATCCTTCTTTCATCCTGGTCACTTTGAGGCCACTGAGAGGATGGACATGTAAGAGCAAGAGGGGTGAAATGGGCCAAACAGTGAAGCTTTTAGCATCTGTCACTTGTCACAGGCACATACAACTTACAATTGTATTTCCTGGAAGCTTTTAGAATAATCAGCATTTCCACATTGTTAAGCAATAAACTAGGTTGCTGTGATGACTAATGTGAACCTCTCTCTATTATGACACAGAACAGCTCTCCTTCATTTGACCATGATGTCCCAATTACGCTTTACATTCCCTGCTTTGCAATCAGTAAATCAAACGTGTCTACACATTGTCACAGGGACTCCCTCTGCTTGTGGTTAATAAGTCCTAATTGTGACAGTGACTTCATGTCCATGTGAACAGAAAAGACCATTGTCGATAGCCACCACCTGAACCAGAAGAGGCCATCCAAAAGTCAATACAGATAAGCCATGCTAGTTAGCAAATATTTGACAACTAAGCAATGGGAGGGTTTTTAGTATTTGGTTTAGTTTTTGAAGAATCCTACTTTTTACAGAATTCCCAGAATACAGTGCAAAATTTCTTGTGTGTATTCATATGTGCAAGGTCTTCTCCTAGGAAGGGTGATTTGTTTAAAAGGAAAACTCACTACGTTGAATCATGTTTAAAAGGAAAACTCACTATGTGGAGTTTCAGACCTTGTTAGTGCTTTATGGCTATTTTGCCAGCTTGTCACACACATCACGTACAAAAATAGAAAAGGGGTGTATTTCTAAATGATGGGCCTGTGTGCAGGCTTACAGTGCTACCAGTCAGTTGGGGAACAACGCAAGTGAGCAATGAAAATAGGCAGGTACATCACCTCCAAGGTGAGAGGGTGGGGCAGTTATGCAGGTATCTGACCACTGGGACACACTACCAGCTGTGCGATAGAGATCTGGGCCTTTGAGACTCCTCTTTTAGTAACATTTACACCATGAACTCTTGAAGGCAAGATCTTGCTGGCAGGTCTGCATCCTTTATTCAATGCCTAGCACTCTTCATGGGGCCTTTGTGGGTAGAGACATGTTTGGTGATTATAACGACTAGAGGAAATTAATCTAAAGGGAGAACATGGAAGCCTGGTTGAATTCTTCAAGTATCAAAAAGAGAACACTGGGGACTGGAAAAATGGCTCAGTGGTTAAGAGCACGGGCTGCTCTTGCAGAGGGTGCCAGCACTTGCATGGTAGCTCACAATCTTGTAACTTGTAACTCAAGTTCCAGGGTATTGGCTGCCTTCTTCTGACCTTTGTGGGCACTGTATGCATGTGGTATACATACATACATTCAGGCTAAACACACACACACACACACACACACACACACACACACACAAACACTATATAGAAAGTGAATGCAGCAGAATCTGGCTGTCACAGTCCCTGTTCCACAAAGGACCATGTGCTCAGGGTTTGGACTGCCAATTGGGAGAGATCTTAGGACACTTTCAACCTCTTGTAGGGAAAAGGTTTTTAAATCAGTGATCGTTTTGAGCATATTAAAGGCAAAATGGGGCTAAAAGTGTCTCCTCCTCTTTTAGATGAATGGCCTTATGCATTAAGAGTGATATATATAAGGCTAGACTTGGCCCAGTGACCACTAGGAATATTCCAGTTAAAAGACCATAATGATTCTGGTGTTGATGCAATATAAACAGAGACAGTTTGAGTTTCAGATCTTGTTAGTACTTTATGTCTATTTTGCAACCTTGTCACACACATCTTTCTCTTGAGACTCAGATTGTTACAGGGATTAGGAGTTAGCATGAAGTTGACCTCATTCCACACTTATTTCTCATCAAGAATGTGCCAGCACCACTCTGGCATGAAGGCATAGAGGACCAATTTCAAAGTTTGAAAATGAAGAAGTCCCACAAATCAAAGAAGTGACATGAATGTATAAGTGTGTGCAATGAGGAAAGAAGAGCTTATTTTTATTGGAGGGAACCCAGAGTTAGTGGGGAGTTGGGACTAGAAACAGGAGAGATCCAAGCTGCTTGGGAAGGGCCGATGTCATGGAGGAAGTGGTGTGGAGATGGTCGTAGAGGCTAAGCAAGGGCAAATATTGAAGGGGCAGGACCGGCTCCCACAGTGGGCTATGGGTGCTTTTAAGGTCATGAAGAATTAGGGGGAACTTGCCTAAGGTGTTGTGATGAGATGCAGACTTTGAACACCTCACTGGGAAGTCAGTAGGGAATTAGTGAGAGGAGAGGATGGGACTAGAGGCAGGACCCACTCAAGAGTGCATCTGTAAATCTGTCCAGGATGCCATTGTATTTCAAGGCAAACTTTCAGATGTTGATTTTCTCCAGAGTCAATGAGAAGGTTGAATTAGATGTTGTATAAAGTTCCTTATGTTAATATTCTGAGATGCATGCAAGTCATATCGTATTTAAAATTCACCCAAGGAGTCTCACACAGCCAGGAGCGATTCCTGAGGGAGTTCAACCAGTTGGTGTTGTTAGAATACGTGCTGTCCCACAGCACCTCTCAAAGGCAAGGCAGGAGCCAGAAATCCTGCTCTCTTGTTCTGAAATGCATCGACTGAAGTTTAGAATTGTCTCTTCCTCCATTACCCCACCCTATACTGTGATTAACCTCCATGCCTCTCCTATATGTCATAGGCACTGGCTTCTCAGAAATAAAGTTCAGAGGGGGGAAATGAATTGAACCATCCCGTTCTCCCCACCCCACATATTTTCAATAGCATATCTAAGTGCTAAATCTTTTAAATGGACAATAACAGAATTAGCAGGCCCATTTGACAGATAACACCAGCTGTGCATCGCAGGAAAGATCCAAAGTACACTCTTGGCCAAGATGAACCTTCTAGAAATACCAAGCAACCAGCAATGAACTTTTGGTTACTTAAAATGCAACAACTGTATGATATGTTAATATCATTTCTGGAGAGTGGGTAGAAAGAGAAAATTTCATTGCAGACTTTTAAAGAATGATGCTTTTAGACCATTTCCATATAAATAATATACAGCATCCATAGTTAATTGAGACAAAACTCTTGTTACTCTGTTCAGGATTTCCATGAACTCCCCTTTAGCCTCTAGCTAAAGATTAATGTTCTGGCCCCCATCTACCATGGGTGGTAGCATGTATGTACATGATGCTAAGTAAGCAATGAAGAAACAGGACTTGTAATTTCTGGAATATTCATAGCAAGCTTATGAGACGATAATATTCTCATTTCCTAATTGACCATTCATCCCCCATACTTCCCCCACAACTCTCACGTACATTGCAGCAGATGTTGTCGGCATCCCGCCGGAACTCAACAGCACTAGCTTCCATAATTAGAAAGCTTACTGGGATGGGAACACCTGCAACTCTATAGTGGGCTTTGTTTCCTCACCGTAGGAGTAATGGAGATAAGGGCCAGCAGCACAATGCTTACCAAAGCTCTGCTCAACCAGGGATGGAGAAAGCCCAGGAATGCACATCCCATTTCTACACCAATACGTTGAAAATAGCTCAGTGGCATGTTGTGCACATTGGTAGCTGACTTGGAGATACGCTCTTTCCTGACTCCCTTCGCTTTTATTTCTTATTTCCTAAAACCTCTTCTTGTATTTCCTGAGTGAAACTCCCTAACACAGAAACTTGCACCCAGAACTTTCATCCCTGGGTCTACCTCTTAGAAAACAACATACAGAACTGTTCCAGCATCCACCAAGTATCCCGAGACAATGAGATACTGGAATTGAAAAGCATCCCTTATGAATGTATTTGACAACTCCTGTAGAAAAACCGAAAGCCAAACAGACTGGCTCCAAGATCATCTAAATAATGAATGAATGCCCCTTCACCCCCCACCCCAGGCTATCTCTACAAGTGAGAAGAATCTGATTCCTGGTCCCAGCACACTTGAATTGAAGCATCACTTACCACAGAAGCTGGTCATGTGATTTTGACTGACTCAAATACAGTCCATGACAATATGCTGAGTGTAAGAGAATACAAAGCTAAAAGCAGAATGATCCACTATAAGAAGGAAGCAGTTAAAAGGAAAAGACTTGGATTAGTCAAAGAGGTGAGGATGTTTAGGAAAAGTGAATAGCAGCTGAAGGAACCCCCCAATCTTCAACCCCAAACTCTCACTCTTCAGTATTTTGTGTATGCATAATATTTAAATTTTATATAATTAAAACATATTTATATAACTTTTGGGGGTGCTGAAGATTGAACCTAATGCTTTATGCATGCTGAATTATATCCCCAACTCTCTGATTTGTTTTTCTGCTTATTTTGAGAAGAGGTCTTGATGGAAAGTTGTCTGGGCTACCCTTGGACTTTCTCTGTGGCCCCAGCAGCCCTTGAACTTGCCATTCTCTGGCCTCAGCTTCCTGAGTATCTGGGATTCACAGGTCTGCCTGTACCATGAGGCTCCTCATAGTTCCCGAAGTTTCTTGCTTTTGGTGTGACAAGCTCATGGCGCCTAGCAGCTCCAAACAGGACAAGACAAGCTCTGTTCTCTAACTGTGCGTTCTGTCAGGATTCCCAGCTGCCTCACAGCCTCTGACTTTGCTCCCCATCTTCTATTAAAATACCCTGTCTTTTGTGTCTAGACTTGGACACTTCACAGCTGTGGCAGTAGGGGGTCAACCCGGAGCAGAGTAGGTACAACAACAGAACCTTAAAAACAGATGCTGGCCTCTTGAAAACATGCCTGATGAGGCTTGTGTTTGTTTAAAGTGAAACTGTAGAAGACAAAGTATGTCTTGAAACAGGTTATGATGCAATATAAATATTATTCTATGTGTGTTTGTGCTCATTTGTCCAAACTTCCACATTGCTTTGGCACGGGATCTCTCTGAGGGCTTGACTTGTTGACATTATTCTGTAATTTATCAATGAATAATAATAATATTTCCAGATAAAAATAATGTCCTTAACTGCACATGATCACATTTTTATTTATTTTATTCCTCTATCATTTCAAGTGGAAGGCATTTAAAATTAGATAAAAATAAGTAAGGGTATTATTTTATTCTAGTCTTGATTTTGTTGTTATGATTGAACAAAAGGCTGTGGGCTCATGGTCAAGGTCAAAGCATTGAAGATGCTTTTATTCTCAGACCCAAATTAAACAGGTTTCTAGAGTTGGGGTGTGGTAGGCAGAGTGATGACTTCATCCCCAAGCTTGTTGGTTAGCTGATGTGGCAGATGTCATTACTATTATTATTATTATTATTATTATTATTATTATTATTATTCTTTTAATGAACAGATATGATTAAATTAAGAACCTTGAGAAGGGGAAAGAATTATAAAACATCCCAATGGGCTGAAATGGTTGTAAGCAAGAAGAGTGAGAAGGTGGAGAGGTGAGGATGAAATGGAGGCGATAGTAGCTATCACAGGGAAGGGCACTGATGCTTGGAAGGTAGGTTCTCAGAGACGCTGAAGTACAAGGCCCCGGAGTTTCCCAAGATCCTCCAGAGGGAAGCAGCTCCTCCTACACTGTAACTTTATCTCAGTCGGGTTGGCTCCGACCTTCTGACCTCCGCAGCTCTGAAAGGGTACATTTGTGTTGCTTTAGGCCATAGAGTTTGTAGCCATTTGTTCCAGCAGGAACAGGAAATGGATGTACCAGGGATACTTATGTGTTGTTGATGGTCAGCCTACCAAGCAATTTAGCCCCATGCCATGTCCTTTCCTTCCCTCCACGTCAGGGCAACAGGACAGTGAAAACAAAAGTGAAAAGCTTTAGGCCACATGTCCCCTACATTCTAATCCTGTGCAAAGCTTTGGTCAAGGGGATTCACCTCTCCAGAGCCATGACTATCTCACAGATACAGCAGTGGCTGCTTCTATTTCTAACCTTTTAGAATAATGCTCCCACTGCCACAGCAATGAACCATACCTGTAGCAAAGGACGTCAGTGCACTGTGGCAAAGTTTAAATGTGATGATGTGTGTGAGCTGTCCCTGCAGGTGTTTTCGTAGACAGTAGGTACTCAATAGACTCGGTTCTCTTTGCTTCACTTCAATCCTGCATGCAAAGTTGTGTACTATCCAAAGTACTTCAGAAGCAGGTGCCTGGATCTGCACCATTCATCCTGTCTACCTCATGTGGGACGTTACCAAAGTTCTTAGCAGGGTCTATGGGATGCTTTTTATTTGAATGACTTTATCAAGTTTAAAAAAATATATTTTATTATTTTATGTGAATGGGCGCGTTACCTGAACGTGTGTCTGTGCCTCACGTGTGTACAATGCCCATGGAGGCCAGAAGAGGGAGTCAGATCCCCTGGATGGTTGTGAATTATCATATAGGTACTGGGAGTTGAATATGTGTTCACTGGAAGAGCAGCCAGTGCTTTTAGCCATGGAGTCATCTCTATAGCCCTTATTAATCTTTTTGTAATGCTAGGGATTGAACCCAGGGCCTTGCGCATACTAGTCAAACACTCTATTATTTACTTAACAGCACCCAGCCCTTAAAAGCCTTATTAAGACATACTCTGTATATGTTCTAGGCACATGTCACCATAATTCCATGAACTTTGATATATTCTGTAAAATCTGTTTTTAGAATATTTCCACCATGCCCCAAATGAAACAACTCACAACTTACTGGCACTTCTTCCTACTTCCACCCTAAATCCAGACAGCCATAATCTATGTTCGAGAAGGCTCTATAGATTGACCTTTGTGGCCACGTCACATAAATGGAATCATAGACTACACAGCCTCTGTCCTGGCCCCTTGTCCCTTCTCCAAGCTTCCCCCCAACAACCTGCCTTCCGTATGACAGCAAAATGAGATTGCTCTTAGTTCTCTGGGTTTTCACAATTGATGCTCCTCTGTCTCTGTCCCTGCATCTGGGCATGTGCCTGTGTCTGGAACAGCTTCTACAACCTGCAGGTCTCAAATTGGAGTCTCCCCGCCCCCAATTATGGCCTTATTGGATTCCTTTGCAGCATGCTTTTGTAGCTCCTGATAGTACAAGCTATTACGTTACGTTGTGATTGCCTGTTGTTTCCTGCGATCTTGGAAAAGCAGGGGCTCTGTCTTTCCTATTCAGCAGTGCACACTGTGCGCTCGGTACCTTGCACAGTGCTTACTACCTCCAGACATTTATTAATAGAGAGGATGAAAAATGTGTCCACTTTTGACAAGTTCCAAGCTTCTCCTCTTATAAACTCAGAGAAGCTAAGCTAATTGCAAGCTGAAGCTTTGGAGGTGTATGTCATGTTCTTTGTCGCACACGTATTTCTAAAGGATACCTGATGGGGGAGGGTCAATCTGTCATAGAGGCAATTCTCTTTAGATATTTCTTATGGAACATCTTATTTTTCTCACCAGTTTCTGGAGAAAGCATGGCTAAATGATTTGCATGGTAATATTCTGCTTAATTTGAGAAACATTTTTTTTTCCAGGAAGGTATGCTGGAGAGGCTCCTTCCTCCCCAACTCTCTGCTGGTGACCATCTTAGCCTTTTCCATAAAATCTAGCTAAGAAAGCAGAGTGAGAGTATAAACTTGAAGGTGAAATTAAGCTAAGAGTAGTTCAGTGGTAGAGCCTTAGCCTCCGTCTGGAAGATCATAGGTTCAATCTCCAGTAACACACAACAATAAGGAATTAATTTTAAGTCACATGTTAAATCCCCAATAAATCAGTAGCAAAAAGTTCTTCCTCCTGTGCCTTTCTGTTACTTCCTGTGTTTAAGAGAAGAGACCTTCGTGGTTTAACCTGCAGGCTCTAGAGCACATCCAGTACAGTATGAACCATGCTTTGACGTGTTCTAATGCTTTGGGTGTAACTCTGAAGCAGAGCAGGGGCCCCAGGTTAGATCTCAAGCAACAATAACAACAAAACTCTAATATCCATGTTAAGAAGGCAAATAGAAATTGGTTCAATTATTTCTTAAGGTCTGGCAAGATGACTGAGAGGGTGTGCCACCAAACCTGGTGTCCTGAGTTCAATCCTTGGAAACTACGTGGAAGGAAGAGAGGAAGAAACAACCCCGAAGGTTGTAGTCTAGCTTCCACACGTTCAGCATGGCTTGCATGCCCCATCGCCCCAAAATATATCCAAAATATTATCTCAACATGTAACAATAAAGATTATCAATCAATGTTTCATATATCATTTCACGTTACAGCTTCAACATCTCATGTTAACACACAGCAATACAGTCCACAACAGTTGCCATTACGCACACTCAAGGGTTCACTGGCAGCACATGACAGGGTGTGTGGCACTTGAACTGTGTGGTTGAAGATTACCCATGCCCAGGAAACTTCCAGATAGAGCTACTCCAAGGATGGATGCACTTGAGTCCCCAGGGCATGCTCGTCTGACGTTCCTATGTCTGTGTAAAATGTCTAGAGATTTTTACTTGATTGCTCCAGAATGAATCTTGTAAGTGAAACTGCCAGGCTATTCAAATGAGGATCTGTGGGGAAAGCTGCCTCTGTGACTCAAATGTGTCTTATCACTGCTGTTTTAAAATGGATGTTGGCATGCTTCTCTGTTGGTCTCTCTCTCTGTCTCTGTCTCTGTCCAGCATCTTGCAACCTGGCCCATGGTGGTCTGCAACTCTCAGTTCTTCAGAACTGGAATTAAAGGCAGTTGTGAGCTAGCCCATGTGGGTGGGAGGAGCAGAACCCCGGTCCTCTGCAAGAGCAGCAAGTGCTCTTAGCCGCTGAGTCATCTCTGCAGCGCCCAGACTCATTTTTCAGGATCCGGAGACGACTTTCTGTTTCAGCCTTCCCTCACTTCTTACCATCTTATTTGCCTTCTTTCTTGCTAGTTTCTGCCTGGACCCGATCGGCCAGGCCTCCATTATTATCTGTTCCTGGTATCATTAACAGTTCTTCACTCTTATTTTAGGCGACTTCCTTATTGGAAGCATGTCTATTTTGATGCCTCTAATCTATCACCAGAAACTGCAGTCTCCGGCTGTGAGAACTAAGGACCTCTTCCCGAGACTGCCCTGGATGGAATCTCAGGCTTTTTTCTAAAGTTTAGATAGAATCCAAATGTGAATTGTGCTGCTGCGAGAAGAGAATTACATTGTCTAAGCGAACTGACATTTATGAGCTCACTGGCCATCAGTTCAAATTACATAACAGGTATTTTTTCTTCAAAAATGAAAAATTGAGTCTATCTGAAAATATCTCATAAGGGACTTGAGTTATTTGAGTTTCCAGTAATGAGGAACTGGAATTTAAAGGGTATATTTTCAAATCAAGATTTCAAAAGAATACAGTTAACTTCTGTGCCCATAAATTCCACAGCATGGTTCAGCCATCCATGGATGAAAATATTCAAGATAAAAAGGCATCAGTGCTGAACATGTAAAAACCTTCCCCTAATCATTGTTTATAAACAATATAGCACTAGTTATTTACATGGCGTTTGCGTTACCCTAGGTGCTATAGGAAACCTGGAGGTGACTTGTAGTATCCGGAAGATGAGTGTAGGTTATGTGAGAATACCATGCCATTGTATGTGAGAGACTTGAGCACCTGCAGATTTGGGTATCTGAGGGGGAACCTGGAACCGGTCTCAGTGGATAGGTAGGGCTGACTGAGACTTGACAACAACACAGGTAATGATGACAGACAAAATGGCCAAGAAATGAGTTGTAGTCTCTAGGACTCACAATGGGTGGAGATGGGGTCAGAGAAGACACCAGCAAGAAGGATCCTGAATGATTTTCTCCAGTCCTAGCTGGCTACACACAGGGCTCAAAACAGTGTTGTGTAACAACAACAACAACAAAAATATCTCCTTGTGTTCTGGAGAGATGGCTCAGTGGGCCAAGTCCTTGTTATGCAAGCGTGAGGACCTGAATACAGATTCCCAGAAGCCATGTAAAAGCTGGGCACAATGGTGTGTGTCTGCAGCCTGACACTGGTGGAGTGGGGATGAGACTGGGGGACCCGGGGGCTCACTGGCCCAGACCAGCCCAAACACTGAGCTCCAGGTTCAGTGAGAGACCATGCCTCAAAAGATAAGATGGGGAGTGAATGAGGAAAACACCTGACATTGCACTCATGCACAAGCATAGGTGAGTGTGCGTGTGTGCATACACACACACACACACACACACACAGAGTCTTCGTGACTGTCCTGGCCATGTCTATTCTATTAGTGATCATTATTCTACTTCTGGTCATTACAAAACAATTTTAGCTCCTGGGAAATGACAAAGTCTTTCATAAGGATTTTTTTTTTGTCAGATTTTGATCCGTGCACATGAACTACCCACAGCACAAAGTGGAAAACATGTGACAGCAAAATTTGTAATCCTTTAAAGCCTGCCACCAGCCAAGAAAAACGTGAGAGTTGTAAGGATGGTCTTTTGAGTAGGTTGAATTTCAGCTATAAAGTAGCATTGCACAGTTTACGGACCCTTCTTGGGGTTAAGCTAACTGGGTGTCCATCTACCAGAACAAATAGATTTATCCAGGCCATAGTAATTTATTTAGTGTGTGTATGTGCCTGTCTGTCTGTCTATCTGTGCACTTGTGCTTGTGTGCCGTAGTGTTTGTGTGTGTGTGTGTGGAGGCCAGAGGACAAGTTGCAGAAATCGGTTTTGTCCTTCCACGGTGTGTGCTTAGGGATCAGAAGGCCTAGTGGTCAGTGTCCTTCCCTGCTGAGCCACCTTGCTGGCCCACAGTAGTCTCTGTCATCAGAAATTAGGAGCAACTAAGAAGTAGCGGCATGGTAAGACAGATAAGTTCAGATTCAATCAGGCTAAAGGGCTTACAGCTGCATTTTGCAGGCACTTTTTACTATTAAAGTGTGTGATGTTAATTACACCCACCACAGATGGCACTCTCAGCTTCTTAGGGGTGCAGTTTGCAAGGGCCTCATCCAAGAAGATCCATCAGTGTGCAGTTATAAGTGGAATCCTTAGTCCCACAGAAGTGATATTGCATTTATTTTACAATGCAGACAAGCGGATTGTAGCATCTGTTCCAGACATTGGTAACACAAGAATTTCTCTTGTTGCTTTCAATACGGGCTTCTGAGGATCCATGTCTAAGCATTTGTGAATATTAACTTTTTTTTTAAGTTTGAGGATTCTGTTAGTTCTGTTCCTACTTTTCCATGTAGCTTACCTGAGTATGTAGGACGACCTCTGTACAGGTGAGAATACAAGGTTGCTAGATTTTTTTTTTTTTAGCTGAATGTCAACTATGTAGTTAACACATCAGGAATCTAAAGCATTTGGCTCCTTTTATCAGCAAAATAGAAATAGTTCCTTGGGGCTCCTATTAGAGAAGTATAAATTCACTACAGTTAAATACCCACCAGAGGCTCACATGAATTATTTGATTTAGGGAGAGACAGTGTGGAAATATGAACTACATTTCCAAGTCAGAGGTTCTCCATTCTAGCTCTAGGGCACTTAAAAAATTCCAGTGCCTAACATTCATCCAAAATATTTAATTTAGAATTTTAAGGGCTCCCTAGGGTTATCCACTCAGCTTCTAGAACCTTCTTTTACAAAATGTGGTTCAAGGACCAACTACATCAGTACCACTGGAAGGCTGAGTACCATTCCAGATCTGAGAAATATTTACAAGTTCCCCAGGAGATTCTAATGTGATTCTAACCTGAGACCCACTTGTCTTTTTAGGAGTTTTTTAGGCTTTTCTTTGTATTATTTGATCATCATACTTTCACTGAGGGGTGGGCCTAGTCATCTGTGTGATTACATGTTTTTTGTTTGCAGGGGGAGAAGGGTTTCACTATGTAGCCCTAATAATCACACAATCTTGTCAAGACATTATTCATATTCCTATACTATACCCAGGATTATATACACCAGAATCCATACACTAAAAGTCTCTTTGCTTTGTAGTGACAGAGTAAGTCCATGATGGCTACCAGATGAATGCCACTTTTTAATGGGACAAACAGTAGAACGGTGGTTGGTAGAGGCTGGGAGGCTGGGAAATGGAATGGGGTGCTATTTCTTAATGGGCACAGAATTTCAGTTTTGCATGAGGAAGGATTCCAGAGAAAGATGGTGGAGATGATTGCTTAATGCCACTGAGCTATGCATGTAAATTGGCTAAGAGGCCAAATTTAATATTACATGTTTGTAACCACAGTAATTTTTTTAAACTTTAAGAATAAACAGAATTTTCTTCCTTTTTTGGAGTCAATGGCTCTTTGGAATCTAGTGTTTTTCAGGCCCATTTGTGAAAGTCTACTTAAAACAAACAAACAAACAAACAAACAGCAATAACATAAAAAATAAACCCAACTAGAAAACAGTGGAGTCTCATGCATTATCAGCTCGCCTTGAGTTCACTCAGTAGCCTAGGATGACCTTGAACTTCTGAACCTCCTGCCTTTGTCTCCTGAGTAATGGGATGACCGGATTGTACCACCACACTGCATGTTATACTGTCCTGGGAATCAGGCTCCGTGTATGTTAGGTAAGCACTCCACCATCTGAGCTATACCTGAGCCCTCTGCTTGAGCTTTTTAATGGCTGCATGCTAACATTATGAATCCAGGTAAAGAGCTGTCTCCTGAGGTATCATTTAGAAGAAAGATGGAATATGGTGAAGGGCAAAGGAAGTTCAGATGCCCAGAACAGGTTTCTAGATAGGAGAGGCAGGGGGTGGGGGGACTCTACCCAGTTAGGAATGCTCAATACCCAGGCTTCCTTTGCTGAGGCATCTGTGAGCGCTTGGCACAGGAAGGCTTCCTGTTTTCAAGATAGTGTTTTTAAATGGCTCATAAAGAGTTTCTTGGCCATAACTAGTCCTGGAGAAGTAATGTTTGGATGATTGAACTATGAATGAATCAGAAACATATGCAGCGAATTTCCCCTGGCTTTGGCAAAGCACACATTGGACTCAGTTCTGTCCGGGATACTTGAGAGATGGTTTCTAGTGTTTGTCGGATCAAACGAAGCTTCACTTTCCCAGTTCCCTTTCAGGCTGTGGCCAAGAGTAAGAAGACAGAGATCTCAGAGCCTTTGTTCCTACATTAGCAGAGCTCTACACAAATGCAGGATAGGCTCACTGAAAAGCTACGGTCCACTCAGTGTAGAAACATCTACTACATTGACATCTGAGCCTCTCTTCCAGCTTTCGTATCCTTCGAGAGGTTTCTTTATTAATTTATAAATGAAGGGCTTCAGACTTGGGTTATTTCAAAGAATAGAAGATCCCCATGGGTGAATTCCTTTCTACTTACCTACAGCAATTCTAGATTGATGGTATCCCTGCAACTGCAGGCCTTGAGCTCTGGAGAATGTTGAAAGGAGTGCCACAGCTCAGGGGACGGCGCTTCTGTGTGGTCAGAAAGAACGGTCACCCTCCTGGACATATTCAGGGAGCATTTTAGGAAGAAAGAAGCCCAAGATTCTGGCTTGAGTCTCCATTAAGTATTGTTAACTTGCTTTTGAATATAATAAATGGCCCTGAGCTGTCTCAGATGGAACACTCTCTGTATTGTTACTGAGCTGCTTTATCCTCAGGCACTGAGTGCTTTGAGACTAGCCTAAGTGTTGGGGAATATCTGATTTCTTATTATCTCAGAAAAGTTGGTAAATAAGGCTCAGCAATACAGACTAAGATACCTGTGCAAAGATTGCTGTCTTTAAAATCAGAGATCATTGATGTCTGAGGTGAAATGTAAATGAGAATCATGACTTTCTGTGACAGGTTTTCCAAATCTAATGGACAAACAGTATAGTCACCTCCTGCTTACCTTCTCTTAGTAAGTAAACTGTACCTCCACTAACATGACCTTAAGAAGGACTTAGACAATAATTCTCAAAAACATGTGCTATATTCTAGGAAACACTGAAATGGTAAACATTTGAAACAATGTAATAACACGCATGACTCAGCATGTCCAGTTTCTGCAACTACTAAATAATTGTAACAACTCCTTTACAATACAGTAAAGAAGGAATGGGAT
>CABHPH010132792.1:17801-29868 GCA_902168325.1 Peromyscus nudipes
GATGTGATTAGCATCGCCGCCACTTCCATCACGCTCTAAAGCATCTTGCTGCGGCTACAACCTCCCTGGCCAGTGGGCCTGAGGCTGTAATCCCTGTCCTGGCATTCATTTTCGGGCTGTCTGTGGCCCTGTTGTTGTCCTTTTTGAACCTTGGTATCATATCTACAAAACAGGAACAGCAGTCCCTGAGTCATGGGCTCAGTGTCAGGGTCAAACTAGACCGTTCACGGGAGCCTGCACAGCACCTGCAACAGGGTGTGCTCATAAAATCACACCTGATTTTGTCTCTCTCAAACCTGCGCTCTTAACCCTGCTGTATGAGTTGGAGTGTTTTCTCTGCTGCGGCCTCAGGCACCCTGGATCCTAACAGTCAGGCTGCTCCATCACACTAGAGAGTTCTCTGGAACGCCTTCCTCTTTTTGTCTCCTTATGCAATCAGTGCCCATGTCCCATCGAGCCTACTTCCTAAACCATTTATAGTCTGTCTTCTCCCCTCTGTTCTTCATTGTCATTTCCAAATTAGGCCGTTTATCTTGTCTTTACGAATGTATGCCATTTCATCATGGCATTCTGGTCTGGCACATTGGGTTCATGTTAGCTACATAGTCCTGGATAATTTCTTCACCCCTCCCAGTCTTAAACTGCTGTGTGTATGTGTAAAGGACAGAAGACAACCATAAATACCAGTCCTTCAGGTACAACCACTTGTTATTATTATTTTATTATTATTATTTTAAACACAGGATCTCTCATGATCTGGAATTCACCAAGTAGGGTAGGCTAGGCTGGCTGGCCAGTATGTCTCATGGATTTTCCTATTTCTACCTTCCCAGCATTGGGATTAAAAGGGTGTACCACAGTGCTGGCTTTTTGTTATTGTTATTTTGAGCCTTATTTAATTCATTGTATATGTAATGTACTATGTAATTCATATGTATTCATTTGAATTCATTTAATTCGAAATATTCATATGAATATTTTGCTTGCATGTATGTGTACCACGTGCATGCCTATTGCTTGTGGAGGTCAGAAGAGGGTGTTGGATCCCTGGAACTGGGGGTGAAGATGGACCAAATCTGGTTCCTCCATAAGAGCAACAAGTGCTCTCAACAACTGAGAGCTGGCTTTTTTACATGGGATTTGGGATCAATCTGGGGTTCAGGTCCAAGTATTTTGCTGACTGAGATATTTTCTTCTCTCCCTTACATTAGTTCCCTGTGGAAGGAAATAACTAGAGAACTTCCTCACAGTTCTGTTCTACGGAGTCACTGTGAATGCTACTTAGTGAATACTGAAGCATTGCTCTTGTGGATATGCAGGGTTAAGTTTATGGTGGCGCATGTTCTTGACCTCCTCAGTGCATATGCATGTCTTATACGTGTTCCTGTTTAAATGCATATTCAACACATGTTGTTGATTCATCAGCATTCAACCCACAGCCACAGCCCACAGCTCTGTACCTCATGCCTTGAACGGTTCTTATGAACATGGGTGTGTTCTACTAGGCACAGAGCTCCTGCACTGTAGTCAGGAGCTCTACATAGCAACACGGTGCTTCAATACTGTAACAGTAGAGGCCATTCCAAACAGCAACATCTTCAAAAAATTCACCAAGGTATGACAATTAGTACATCTCAAAATGGACACTGACAGGATGGGAGCCTAAACAAGAATGCAGAGTGTCACCTTGTTTAACTCTAGCTTGAATTGTCACAGCCCAAAGCACTCCCATGAATGAGTGTGAAAGTGCCCGGAGAATTGATTTGGTTTATAAGCACTACATTCTAGGAAGTAGGTGAATATTGTGCAAACAGAACCCATGGAAAATCAGGATCAGCTGCCTTGGTCATAGCTGGTGGGTTTGAGGCCCAGTTTAAGCCTGGTAAACTAAGCATCTATTGTGCAGTGAAACCTATCACTGCTTCCTGTTGTTATGACCACGGTCTGTCTCTCTATTCATACTCATGCAGAGGTGAGTCTTTCTCTAGGAATCTGCTGCCTGCTCCTCTCTCGCCTTTGTCCCATCCTTCCTGCTCTTGGCTCCTTTGCTCCTTTACCCTCTCTGGACATAGAGCTTCCTTCCCAGGCCCCCAGATGCCTCTGTTAGAAACAACTCCATAGCCTTTTCTAGGTAGATTTGCTGCCCCCCTCTTCTCCACCTTGCTAACCACAGTTTTCTGTTCCCACAGAAGCTGTCATTTTCTGCATTTTGTTAAAACCCTTATGCACATGTTTTATTCCTCTGAAAAGGTATGGGTTGATGTGATTCATCTTTTCATACACTGCAAAACTCTCAACACAATGCCTTGCCCTCAGTACGGTAGATGATAAATGCTTGCTGATTAAACACCATAACAACAACAACCCCCACACAGCGCTCAGCTTTCCCTCTACTGAAAAAGACATGATATTTATAAAGCACACTTGGATTTGAGAAATTCTACATATGAACCAGCCATAAAAACTAGAAGTGTTTCCAATTTATGACAAAAGCCAAAGAGCCCACACTGGGTTGGTAAAGATGGGGACTTGCTCCCAAGTACATATTCTTATCATCTTTAGTATCAGGGCCACTTTTGGGGGTAAATCATGAACCTCAAAATCAGGGCTAAATAGTTCAGACAGCAACGTATTGTAAATTACATCACTTTTTCTTCCAACAATCTCATCCTAATAACCAAAATGAGCACTTAGTATTTTCAGTGACTTGCTTCCAAAAAGCTTGGCGCTTGGGGCAAACTGATGTGCAGCCATAACATATTACCTAACTTGACTCTTCAGAAGAGCCCAGAGAAAGGAGCCTGGCATCAAGACATCTGTTTACTAATGATGCAGTGTGTTCTTGACTTGCTGGGAATCAGTCATGACTGTAACATCCATGGAATGACCTTCTAGCTAAAGCATTGGAGGGATACCTTTCATGTGTGTGTCTATGGGGTGGGTATGTGTCTGTGTGGGTGCACATATGTGTAGGTGCATGAATACATGTGTATGTGTGTGTGGCCATCATTCCCTAGGTGCCATCTATGCTGTCTTTTGAGACAGGGTTTTTCACTGGTCTGAAGCTCACTGACCAGCAAGCCCCAGGTATCCTCCTGTCTCTGTCTCCTCAGTTCTGGGATTACAACTACACATTTCCCATGGGTTCTGGGTATGGAACTCAGGGCCTCAAGCTTGTATGGTAAGTGCTTTACCGACTCACCTCTCTCTGTTCTCATGAATATTTTTAATGAAGAAGGATGTGATAGGATGAGTTACATGTCACTAAATATGGACTTCTTTGCTTTTCTTAATATTATTTTTCATTATCAACAGCAGCTAACTCAAAGGAAAATCAATACACGTCTTGTCTATGTAACACCCCCCTGTCCCCCACACAACACACACACACACACACACACACACACACACACACACACACACACACACATACTTACTTTAGCTTGATTTTTCTTGTTTGGATAGAGCATTCATCCTGCCAATTGGGATCTGTGGTATGCCCCACATAACTGGTGTACTGGTGTACAAAGGGGCCTGCTAAAGGTGCAGAAGCCTCCTCTCTGCTAATGGGAGGTAGAGAGGAAGTGTGTGCACTCTTGCCCTCACCTGCACACACCCGAGTCACACTCTCTGTTTGGGCCTTTGTGTGTCAGCACATTTACAACAGTTGTGAGTTCCCATGCTTGCCACAACACCTTAACCAATTTCTGCAAAATCAAAGAGATAAAATTTATAGAGTAAATGATTTGCAAATACCATGTGCACATCATTTTACTCTCTGCTCTCTAATTCTGTTTCTGCATTAAGTGTGCGTGAGTGTGCATGAGAGTGTGCGTGTCTGTTTCAAGGAGCTATGTCATTGACTATCACTATTCATGAAGAATGGGAACAGAGAGGGCTAGGGGCTGACTACAGGAAGGGTGTGGGCATACATAGTCATGTAAGCCATATTAGGAACCCAGATGAAAGCAGTAATTTCCAACTTCCTTTATGAGGCAGAGGAGTGAAAGGAAGTGGGAAATTGTCCAGAGAAGTGCCAACATCCTTTGGACCTCAAGAGACCATCTGATCAAAATGACATCTTCCCTCCTGGAGAGCTATTCCTCCTGAGATACAGCCTTGTTAAGGACAACCCATTTAGTTCTTTGACAGAACACCCAGTGGGAGTCAATGAAACAAGGCTCTTGTTTTCCCACATAGTGCAAATACCTCAGGAAGTCAAGCTTCTCTTGAAGCTTGCTTGGCCTAGGTGCCCTGAAGTTGTATCTCCAGGTCAGCCTGTGACCAACTGAAGAAGGTACCATTTTCCTTTAGAGAAACGCTAGGTTCCTTCACTGATCTCACTAGCTCTAGAAACAAGGATACTACACTTAAAAAAAAAATCTGCTATATGGATAGCTGTCAATTCCTACTGAAACCCTGACCTCCAGCGTCTGCATGTGACTCCACCTGGAGAGTAGACCTTAGAAGAAATGACTAAGGTGGGAAGTGAGCTACAAGGGGGGGCTTCGTCCAGTGTGTCTCATAAGGGGTGTCCTGTGTAAACAATACATAGACCAGAGAATGGACACACAAGAAGCGGTGAGAAGATAGCCAGCTGTAACCCAAGGACAGAGACCTCAGGAAAAACCTTGCCAGCCCCTGGATCTCAGACTTCCTACTCTACAGAGCTGTGAGAAGATTGTTCCTTTTGTGAAAGCTCCCCAGCCAGTGGTATTTTGTTGTGACAGACAGCCCTAGCCAACTAACATAATACCTGCTGGTTATTTGCTAGTTAGAGATTAGTAGAAATTATTTTTCTTTATTTTCAGTAAGAAAATGTATGCTCTTACTAACACATGGATCCTTGTTTCTTGACTGATTTTTTTAATGCTAATTTTTAATTTCTTTTGGCTATAGTCATGAGGAATACTGTAGGTTCCTATCTCTTTAGACTTTTTGCTTGTTTGTTTTGCACATATGTATGTGGTTTTTTTTTCTTTTCTTTTCTTTTCTTTTTTTTTTTTTGGTTTTTCGAGACAGGGTTTCTCTCTGTAGCTTTGCGCCTTTCCTAGAACTCGCTTTGGAGACCAGGCTGGCCGCGAACTCACAGAGAGCCGCCTGCCTCTGCCTCCCGAGTGCTGGGATTAAAGGCGTGCGCCACCACCGCTGGCCTGTATGTGTGTTTTGTATGTGTGTGTGTGTGTGTGCGCGTGTGCATACACATATGTATGTGGAGGCCCAATGTTGATGACCCTCTCCACCTTACCTACTGACTGTGGTAGGGTTTCTGGTCAAACCTGGAGTTCCCTGTTTTAGCTAGTCTAGCTAGACGGCTCACTCCAGGGACTCCCTGGGTCCTCCCTAGCGCTGGGATTACAGGCAGGCAACAATGGCTACCCACCTGGCCTTTACTTGGGTTGTGGGGATTAGAACTCTGACCCTCACCCTTGCATAGCAACCACTTTACTGGCTGCGGCACGTCCCCAGCCCAACTCTTTAGTGTGGACAGACTTTTGTTTGTTTCTCTTGAGTGCCTTGTGGGACAGGTAGAAACGGGTACTTCGTCTTGTAACTGAAGGATTTATTTATTCAGGGCACAGGCTGAGCTTGTCCCCAGCCCCTCATTTCCTGTGCTGCCTTTCCCACACTTTGCCACTTGGTCCCTCTCAGCACTGTGACATGGTCATGTCAGGGTGTTTGGTGTTTTTTTTTTTTTTTTTTTAAATTATCAACATGTACTTCCCTTTCCTAGGAATTTTTATCTCATTTTTCCTTGCAGTTTGGTGGGGTTAATTTGTCCTTTCTCTTGAATTTTGACATTATCTTGTGGGTTTCCTAGGAAAGGAGGCTCTGTGCAGTTCTTCACTATTCCTTCCTCATGACAATCCCCCAAAGGAAACTGTCTCCACTTCATTATTTCCATGGAAGCTGGAAGCCAGGCATCTGTATGTTTTTACCTCTTAGCCTGAAGCTGTGGAGTCCAAACTTCGCAGTATGCCAAACACTCAAGGAATGCAAAAAGAGAGCTTTGAGCACCTTTAGATGAATTATACCGTGGTCTCAGAACCTTGGGAACGTAGTCATAGACCATGGTGGCCCTTCTACTCTAGTGGGATAACATCCCCGGGACCCCTAAACCCGGTAGATCCAGGCTGAGACAAAGGTAGAGGAACATCAGGCTGTGTCAAACAGCATGAAATGGACAGTGTGTTGCCCATAACACAGACAAGGGCTGCCTCTGTTGGACCACTCTAGCAGCTGGATCAGAGAGGTGGTATTCCCCAGTGAGTAGTACCCTGGGACATCTGGAGACCAACAGTGCTCACTTGGTGCTGCCATTGCTATCCTGTGTGGCTTAAACCAAAGCAGGTCCAAAGCATGGGAACAAAGATGCCTTCTTACTTAGAGGAACAGACCAGTTAGGGAAGTAATTCCGAAGCACGTTGAGGACCACAAATGCTAGGATAAAGGTTCGCACCCACTTTTTACTGTCTGATACATGAATGACCTGTTTTGTTTTGTTTTGTTTTTCCCCCAAATATTCTGTGGTCACTACATGTTATAAGTGAGAGAGACCAGTGGTGGCAGCAGGTAGTTTAATGCGCTGTAATTCCCTAAGCTCTGCTGCTTTATTCCTCACTTTCAATACAACTTGCTGTCCTCCACTTTCACAGAGGAGGACACCAAGTCTGACAAAGGCCGAGAAGCCTGCCTAAAGTTCACTCACTAAACTGGTGGCACAACTGGAGTAGGATTACAACAGCCTGACTTCCAAACCCACTAGTTTAACCAAAGCACCTGTATTCCCCTAAGAACGGGATTTTCAAAATCTGCTCTATGTCACATCTTCTGATACCATATTCTATAAAGTATTGAAATGTCCAGTGAACAAAACTTGGCATCCACAAGGTACTTCCCAGAATGCCCCTTGTACAGAAAGTGATACAGAAGTCCTCTATTAAACTGTAAGCCCGAGTTCTTGGCATAGAAAATATGGGCACCCAAACCTAGGCGTATCATCAAATTGTAGGGAAATAGAGTGCAAAGCAATGTGCCCAAACCTAAGTGGTTCAAAGCCCCAGGCTTGGCATGTCTGGAGGCCATCTTTAAGAATCTCAGTCTCCTATGTATAAAATCAAAGGGCAGAAATAAAGCTCTTTAGCACTTTTTGGCTGATAGAAATCCAGACAAAAGGGATCTCAATTATTTAAACAAGGTTTTCCCGAGGGACCACTATGGTCTTTATAAGGTGGCCCCTGAGCTATCCTTATATTCATCACATATATTTATAATATTATAACATCTATATTTCAAAAGTAGGTTTTAATGTAAAACCTCAGGGTATCTTTGGCTTTCTTCTCTAGTTTTATCTGTTGGGTATCAGGACAAATGGATGTTTGGCACCCAGGAAAGAGAAAATGACAGAAATTCATGACAAGACTTTTGATTTTTCAAATGAAGTGTGTGGTCCTGGAGACTTAAGAACCACTGATAAGACATTTTTATTTGAATAATCTAATACCCTGTCACATAACAACTACCATTTTAAAGAGTTGTTTACATTCAACACATTCACCTTACACAATTTGCCCAAATTTGGGAGTAAGGTGAGAAAGGATAAGAAAAGAGCCAGCAAAAACTTGAATATCTCTTTACAGTAGGTATTCTTAAGGACACTTCCCTTCTGTTTTAGCTTCCCATGTTTTGTTTAGTGCACCTCATGTGGCCGGAGAAGAATAACAGTTAGAAACCAACTCTTGTAACACACGTCTAGTCTCTGTATCTGCTTCTCTACAAGTCTGTGCCCACACGATCTGCTAAAGCAATTCTTAACTCCGAGGGAGCCGATGAACAGGTTCCGTGTAGATTCACACCTCCTTACAGCAAGCCGTACAATGCCAGGGCCCCCCATCCCACCCAACCCAGTCCTTGTTTTTACCTTTCCATTTTCAAGGCATCTTTCCTTTGCATCTACAACTTCCCCGGAGTCCACCTCCCCCTGAGGAACAGCTTCTGATTTCAGCTTTTGCCTTTCCTGTGTCTTTAAGTCAGAAATTTCCCAAGGCTCCCACGAGCGAGCCGACTTCAGCGAGCGTCCAGAGCTCCCGAGCCTTCCCTGCAGTGAAGTCTGCAAGAGGATCTCCTGGGTCTACAAAACATCTCCAGATCTAGACCAGACCTCGGGGATAGACTACGTGATAAATCAGGGACATCCTAGCGACCGGACTCAAATATTTTAAAAAGCAAACCAATTGGTGCTGGCAGTTCCCCAAAGGGAAAAATCCTCCTAATCACATAAAGCGTAAAGCCAATACAAAATCGTACCCAAGAAACCCACAAAAACACCAAAATGATTCCAGACTCTGGCGCCTACCTTAAAGACCGCCCAGACCTCTGGACTCACACAGGCATCCACACAGGGTCTGGTCTCTGGTTCTTCAACAGCTGTGCTCTCTCAGAGTGAGCCACAGTCTCCCCAGGGGCTGGGCTCTGCAAACACACACACTACACACATAGCCTTGTGGTGCCAGGCAGCCCCTTCGTCCCCCTTCCGGGCGTTGCCAGAGCCTGGCCACTGACCAGCTCCCTCGTGGAGAAGTTGGGGGACTGATCCAACTCACCAGGCAGAAGGTGGCCAGGCATCTTGGCGGCAGGGGGTCACTGTATCTCCCTTTCAAAGCTCAGATACCCTCCCGAGCCTCATTAGAATCCCAGAATAGCCTGCAGACAGATCACCTCTTCCTGGGCGGGACCACCCAGACCCTCCAGGGCTGTGTGACATCCGCCCCCCGCTCCTATCCCCCCGGAGGTCGGACGCGGTCACCTCTTACCTTTACAGAGCCCGGGGTCTCCAAGGAGTACAGCTTCTCACTCGAATTGGGAGGCCACCGGTTTTGGAAGCAAGGGACATTTCGAAGTGAAACAGAAAGTAGCCCGGGGATCCAACCCAGACCCTGGACCTGCACTTGACTGCCCCCAAGCTCTGTGAGTCTTGAGACTCAGCCGGCAGCTCCACTGGCTCAGCTTGGGAGGATCCCAAGGACTCAGCCATGGAGAATTCTGGAACTCACAGTCACCGCCTGAGCTGCTGCTTTTTTTTTCTTTTTTCTTTTTTTTCTTTTTTGAGTATTTGTTGAGCTTTTAAATATGCAGTTTGTCTCCTTCTAAAGGGAATTAGCAATCCCATCACCCGACTCTCCTGGCTCCATTATGTAATTTAAACTGATCTGGGAGCAACACTCCCCCACCTTAAGTCCTCAGCCAGATCCCCAGGGAGCATCTATAACCCCAGAGTGGGAAGGCACTCAAAACACCAAACAAAGACAGTTAATGTTTCCAGAATTTTCGTTTTGGGACTGCTTTTCTGCTGCAGTGTGCTCTTTTTTTTTCTTTGATTCCTGGGTACAGGACCTCCTAAATGATGGCAGTGGGCAAGCTTGGATTTCTCAGGATGTAACTACAGTAGCTTTCTTGAGAGTTAGGTACTGGATGATTTCAGATGGTTGTCTGAACCCAGAGATGAAAAGCCTCATAGTTTTATAACATACAGATTATAAACCCTGTGGTGTTTACTCCTGCTGCCACATTTCTAAATTCTAGGAGTCAAAGGGTGACTTGAGCCACCTCCCCTGAGTCTGATCCGCCTACACCCTTCCCCAGTCACCTCAAAGAACCATAATGGTCAAGTAAAAGCTGCTAGCTTGCTATGAAAAGTGAAACCTCCAGCTTCCACCCCCAATCATATCACAATCCCCAAGGCCAAATGGCATCTCTTGAAGCCACCACACTCCTGGGTGAAGGGAATGAGACTCATTTCATTCTGTTCCAATCTCCCCGATTTACATCTACCTTCTCTTGCCAAATGATACCTGCTGAGGGGCCACTGAGAACTGGCTGTGAATGGACAGGTTCTTTGCAAAAATGAGGTTGAAATTACACAAACATACCATGATGACCAGATTTACAAAACCCTATCCCGTTGGTGTGTTTCACAAAATAACAAGATACTTTTTATGCATAGTGGCTTCTGGTTCCTCCAGTCTCCAAGTTAACTGGGCTTTGCTGCAAGATCTGGGATGGACTTGAAAAGGATAATTGCTGTCTTTGGGAATAGATACTAATTCAGTCTCTGTGTTTTCCTTTATCCTCTATCCACATCTTCCAGAGGAAACTAATACCATGACCAACCTTAAAGACATTATCAGTAGATGGATGGCATGCCTTTAGAGTCACCTTTGAAATGCTTTCACAACTACCTACACACCCCTGAAGGGAGCTGGAGGGATCACTATTGCCTTTCCTAGAGTCGGAGAAGCCAGTGACACAGGCAGGAATTAGCATTCAGGTCTCTTCCCTGCTCTGGCTTGCAAAGCCCCAGATGTGTGTGAGGAAAATCTGAGTGGAATGATAGGCGTTGGTTTATGTCTCACCCTGCAGGTGTAGTAAATACCATACAACTGTTGTGACAGTCGCTGCAGTAACTCCATTTTTAGTAGAGATAAGGACACATTGGGAGATATTAGAAAATACCAGGTAATTGGACCTTCATAATGGGTAAGGAACAATAATGGAAAACACACATGGATTGTCTGAATAACTTGAATTTCATAGATCAACACTCACCAATAGAAATATAATAGGAACCATATATATAACCTAGTGAAATTATTCTAGAATATATTCAAAGTACCATTTTCACATGTAATTAATATAAACATTAATAGACTATTATGTATTATTTTTTTCTATTTCAGACTTCTAATTTGTATTTTACACTTAGATCACACCTCAATAGTCACATGTAATGGTTGAAGCCCTCAGTAGTCATACAGAATGGTTACCACATTAGATGGCCTAGCCCTGGATTATATTTAGCCATTGTGGGGTTAGAATTCATTCTTTGGTAACAGATTTATCTGTATTGCCTAAAACTTTGAGAAGAAGAATTCGTGGGCCAGCAAGGTGACTCAGCGGATAAAGGTGCTTTCTGTCAGTCTGATGGGGTGGAATCTCTGGGACCCATATGATGGAAGCAGAGAACTGACTCTCCCAAGCTGTCCCCTAATCATACATGTGCCCTGGCATGGGCACCTGTGTCATAAATGTAACAAGAAAAATAAATAATTAGAGAAAGACCTGGTGCTCACTTGGTTCTAGCACTGTGGACTCACTCAAATAGCATCTTCCTAAGTAGAACAGAAAAATGTCTAATGAATTTGAAATTGAGATAACACCAAAGATTTAATTTCTTTCATGCTACCAGGGAAGCATGAAAAGTAAAACAAATAAATCTTGGGTTTTAGAAAGTTGATTCTTTGGGTTATCTGTCCTGTTCAAGTCAGCATCCCCGGTGTCACAGGTGACCCTATGTCCTATACACCTTTCTCCTCTCTGTCCATTTCCCGAAGCCCCTGAAATAAGCCATCCAATCTAACCAAATCCACTGGTCACCTTTCTAAGCCACAGGGTCTTGGCTATAATCCAAGCCATCCCGAGAACCCATGCCTGGTCTTCAGGCCTCTGCCTCCTGCCCTTCAGACACATTTCCCACCCTACCTTCACTATGCATAAGTATTAAATTCAGGCATTATATCATATAACTCCTCAATGTAAAGACTTCAGTAGAAAACAATTCCCTCTGGATAAAATCCCTACTGCCTGGTGTGATACACCGGACATCTATAAACTGGCTTTAGGAACTTTTCCTCCTTGCCTCCTTCCTTCAATTCCTTGATTCTGTTTTGTCTGTGTCTTTTACTGTGACAAGAACCCCATGACTGTGTGCTTTTGTTTAAAGTCAGATTTCTCTGCCTGGAATATCCATCCTTCAAATGCCAACTCCTGACCTAATATCACACTCTTCTAAGGGTTGCTCCTCTACTGACTGTAGCTCTTGACTCTTAAAATCCTCCCATCTGTGTGGCCACACCACTTTTAGAAATAGATACGGTATAGCCACACATAGTGATGCACGTAATTCCAGCACTCAGCTGGAGGACACAGGAGGATTGCAGCTTGAGGCCAGTCTGTGATACACAGTAAGACCCAGCCTAAAGAAAATAGAGAAAATGCACTAAAACACTTG
>CABHPH010132793.1:0-29130 GCA_902168325.1 Peromyscus nudipes
AAAATAGTCTCAATTGTTGCTGGGAGCCCTGGAAGTTCCTGTAGAGTGCTGATTTCTATTTTACCACAAAAGCTTTGAAATGCTGATTTTTTTCTGTCAGGGAAGGAATCAACCAAAAGCAGCTGCTGTTCCACAAATCAACTCTTTGGCAAGAGGGAAGGTCAAGAGAGCAGATGGCTAGAGGATGCACTTCCTTCTGAAATTCTCTTTTATCCGGGATCCTACCAGAAGGTGCTATCTTCACCTGGAGTGGGCCTTCCTTCTTAACTTACCCGTTGTTGTTACTACTGAGGCTGATTCCTTCCATGATCTTAGAATCAGAGTTGCTAAGCTTTCATTTTGTAGGAGAGATAAATGCCTCTTCAAGATCTCCCTGGGCTCCTGGCATCAGATTTGGAATGACAAGACAGAAATCCGGAATGGGTACCAAGTTGGGCACTATTGCTCTTACAGGCCTGACCCAGTGTTTTGGGAAGATTGTGGCGGCATTTTAACTTTGGACATAAAGCCATTGAGAGCTCACATGGCACAGTGGACTATTTTGTGGATGCTTGAAAGAAAATTTTGAGAATGATGCAGGTGATAAAATAGCTTGTTAAGTTTCAGAGAGAAGAAAGGCCTCTATTTTGGCCATTTATGTGGTAATGTGAATTAAGAATGTGATTAATGACAGCTGGGGCCAAAGCATCAGCCATGATTAACAAGGACAAGCACCACAGAAATAAAGCTTTTGCTTTACTGGGACAGTTGGGGCTCCTTAGCTAGTGCTGAGAAATGAGCAGTGATTACAAAGTGTTCTACATCCGTGAGGTGAAATATACCAGAGATCTTTCCTCAGGGTCAGCACACAGAAGCTGTGGTCCAGAGAGAACAGAGGCTGCATCTCCTGCTGGCAGCATTCCTTCACAGACTCTGCATCAGCTCCTGCCTTCAGGTTCCTGCCCTGCTTGAGTTCCTACTCTGACTTACCTTAGCAGTGTTGCTTGAGTGTTGTAAGCTAAAATGAACCCTTTCTTCCCCAACTTGTTTATGGTCATAGTGTTTTGTCACAGTAATTGAAAACTGAACTGATACATACATTACATATATAGACCATTTTACCTTGTCAGGACATTTGTATGACTCTGATTTGTGAGGTATGGACATGGAATATATTGCATTCTATTTGCATTTCTTTATCCTTTGGAAATGTGTTTAAGTTGGCTGAATTTTTATCTTTCACCTATTTGATAAAGTTTACCCCTAAGTATTTTCTAAGCTGTTATGAATGGAATTTTCTTTCTATTTCATCTTCACGTGATTTGTTATTATTATAAGTGATTTTTGCATGACAGATTTATTTTTAGATACCATATCCTATTAATGTATTGGTTCTTTCTGTTGTGTTTTGTTGTTGGTAGAGTTTTAAGTCTTGTATTTTAGATCGTGTCATCTACAAATGGATAAACCTTTTCTTCTTTTCTGATTTGAGTACTTTTCATATCTTTCCCCTGCCTAATTTCTCTGATTAGAATAATATGTGAAATAGTGAGTAGAAGTGATGTCTGTTGAAACTAGGCTGTTCAGCATTGCATTTTGATCAGTAGTGGTTGTCTGTAGTGGTCTCTGTCTGTTGAAAAGAGAAATTTCCTTGTTAGGGGGAGGGACTATACTTTCCTGTGTGTATAAAGACAAGATAGAATGTAGATGGATCTTCTTTTACCACATAACTCCTGTACCTAAGACTCAGTGATGACTGCAGAAAGATTGCAAGAGACAGGGCAGCAGTGAGTTTACTGTGAGATTGTATCTCCTAGAAATGTCAGAAGCTATACCTGTAAAGTCTCGTCAACTTAACTTCCCAAACATGACTTGAACAAGGACAACAGGAATAGAAATGCTAATGTGGACATGGGAAAGCACTTCAGCCTCAACCCTATGCAAAAAAAAACCAAAACTATAGACAGCTAAAGAATGTTACAGCAGGCAAGAACCTTTCTCAGGAATAGCACACCAATTGGGTATACAAAACTAAAGGACAGGCCCTGAAAACATGCATATAAATAACACTGTATGGACCAGGCAGACTGTATTTATAGATTTATGAATACATATAACCACCACTAACAACAACAACAACAACAAAAAGAAAGAAAAGAAAAGAAAAGAGACCATGTATTTGAAAGAGTACAAAGAGAGTACATGGTAAAGGAGGGTTTGGATGAAGGAAAAGGTAGGGAAAAAAGAAGTATTTGCATTACAATCTCAAAACTATTTTTAAAAATGTGAAAAGAGTAGTCTCTATTGCATTGATATGAATTCATTTTATATATATATATATATAAAACCATGCATCATGGTAGCTGTGAACTTTCCATCTTTAGTATCTTTAGGTACAATCTTTTTTTTATGTCTCAACAATATATTATATTCAAAGTGTCAAAAATGCTAGCTTACCAAGGCAAAAATATCAGAATAACATCAACTCTTTTATTAGCAGCCTGGAAATCCAGGAGAACATGGTATGATATTTCAGCCTATGCAAATGAGACTGCTATATTTTATCAATTAATTTTGTTGAAGCTTTTATCATGAACTTATGTTGCATTTTGTCAAGTGGTTTCCCTGAATCTATTTAAGTAATTATATAATTTAAGTCCTTCATGCTGTTGAAATATCACATCAAGTTTATGAATTATCCTGTATGTGTGAAAATTTGCATCCCAGAATAAAAAGTAAAACATCATGGTGAGTGATCTTTTCATTTAATATTTCATTCAGATTGCTTATATGTTTGTAGAGATTTCGTTTTGTCTATGATCATTAGCAATATGGTTACATTTTTCTTTCTTTTAGTGTCCATGTATAAGGAACTGAACCTCATGACTCTGAAATTGTTTGATAATTTCTTACATGTTTGGAAATACTTGCCGACTGGCAATTCTTCTTCTCTTGAATTTTAGTGCAATTTTTGTGGAACACACATGCTCCTGAACTTCCTTCTTGGAAGACTTTACATTTCAAGTCAATTTTCTTTATCAATCATTAGTTCAAGTTTTCAATTTTTTTATGATCCAGCCTTTGGATATTGCATGTTTCTTCAGATCTCCCTATTTACCATGGGTTTTCCACATATGGGATCCAGTTGTTCACCTTGGTATTTTAGAATCATTTGTATTTCTATAATAACAATATATCATCTCTACTTTGTAGAGAAACTCTCCAGCTACAATTTACAATGAATAAATGTTAAGGACTTGAGAAATATAAACAAATGTAGAGTTTAAATGGTTACATTTGTACATGAATAAAAATAATAAGTAACAAATCATTTATAGGAGAAAAAGAGGGTTGTTATAGAGTGATGAAGTCAACTAAGTGTCAGATACTATTGGGCATGCCTTGAATGTTCATAATCTGTACATAAATTAATTGTATTTATTTGATATTTTTCTATTTTAGTCTAGTTTGTTTCCCTTTATTTAATATTTTCAGAGATCCATTATTCTTTTACTATTAGTATTTCATTTACATATTTAGATTATTTAGTATCTGGTGGGTAAATACTCAAAGACTGTGTCTCCTTGCTAAACTCTTGTCAGAGTGTCTGTAGCCTTGCCTAAAACAGAGTAACAAGAAATGATTGCCGTTAAGATCACAGAGATCTACCTACTTCTTTCTCCAGATTATGAACATTCAAGGCATGCCCAATAGTATCTGACACTTAGTTGACTTCATCACTCTATAACAAACCTCTTTTTCTCCTATAAATGATTTGTTACTTATTATTTTTAATCATGTACAAATGTAACCATTTAAACTCTACATTTGGTTATATTTCTCAAGTCCTTAACATTTATTCATTGTAAATTGTAGCTGGAGAGTTTCTCTAGTGGTCCTGCCAAGCACCTGCAGTCCCGCAGCCCACTTATAAATAAACACACAGACGCTTATATTATTTAAACTATTGACCTAATGGCTCAGGCTTCTAATTAGCTGTTCTTATATCTTAAATTAACCTGTTTCTATTAATCTATAAGTTGCCACATGACTCATGGCTTACCAGTATCTTAACAATTTCTCATGGTGGCATCTCTCTGCCTCAGCCTTCCACTTCCCAGCTCTCTCCTCCCTCTTTGTCCTGCCTGTACTTCCTGTATGGCTACTGGCCAATCATTTTATTTATCAATCAATCATCCACAGCAGTAAACCTTTATAGCAAGAGGGAATTTAACATCAAATAATATTGATAGCTATATTATGGATTTTATATTTTTAATTTTCTGTTCCCTTTATTCATTCAGCCAGCCAATGTGATTAGCTTATTTATTTTGATCTGCATTGAAATTAATTATTATCAAATTATCAGTTACTATTTTATTTCTACAGGCTTTTAAAAACATTTATTCTTTCTCAGTTGCTCCTATCTTTGTGTTGTTTCACTGGTAAATGCTTGCTTCCATTTCAGATTCCTTCAGCCTTTTATATTTGTTACAGCTTTTCAATTTATGATACTTTGAGATTCCATAAGAGCTCTTATAGTCACAATATCTCATTTTAAGCTAACAAAAATATGCTATCGGATGTCATTCTGTATGCTGTGAATATGTGTTGCTCGATTGGTTGATAAATAAAATGCTGATTGGCCAGTAGTCAGGCAGGAAGTATAGACAGGGTGAGCAGACAAGGAGAGTTCTGGGAAGAGTAAAGAGAGAGTCAGGAGTCACCAGCCAGACACAGAGGAAGCAAAATCACAAGGCAGAACCGAGAAGAGGTACCAAGCCATATGACTAAACATAAATAAGAATTGTGGGTTAATTTAAGTGTAAGAGCTAGTCAGTAGTAAGCCTGAGCTAGTGGCCAAACAGTTATAAGCCATTTTGTGCTTACTTGGGGGATTCAAGAGGAAGAGATTTATCCTGCTCTCTGGCTGGCTAGGACACAGGAAACTTCCAACTGCAAAAATGTATAAAACTATTTTATATCTATCTTTCTTTTTTAAAAAAAAATTGTTATAATTTTAACCCTTCCTACTTTTTACTGCTAGTAAACATTTACTTTGGTAGTTCAAACTGTTAAGCCAAGTTTGGAAACACACCATTTTAACTCTATTTGTTTTTTTAATGAATTTTTACTCATTTTCATATACTTTTAAACATTTATATGTTCTTATATTATTAATCAGCATTGTTTTATTTCTTCTTATAAAACATTGTTAGCACTCTTTGTATGGAGGTCTTATGTGAAGAATTAATTCAGCTTTATTTGCTTTATAAACTCTTTATCACATATAAATTTTTGAAGGACAAAATTATATCTATACTATTACTTGAGAGAGATATATTGTTGTGTATTTAAAAAATAGCATTTGAATCTCTTGGCTGGCACAGACATTGATAAGGAATCTTCTTATACTACTACAAGAACCTCTATGTTTGTGCCATATAGATTTTAATCCTATTTCTCTGAACAGTTTCATAATTGCCTTACACTTTTCTAGAATCTTTTTGATTTCCATGTTCTTGAGTGCCATCTTAGGTCACTAGCCTGGAATCACCCTTCTCCTTCAAAATTTGAGGAGTTTCATCTGTTATTTAAATGCATAAGTTGACTGTCTTTTATTTCAGTGACACAGTGTGTGTGTTTTGCTTAGTTATGGACTGTAAATTTTGCAGTCTACCTTGCCTGTCCTTTAATAATTCTCTACTTGTTTCTCTGAACAAATAATTTCCATGTAACCAAGTTTTTGAGGCAAGCTTTTATTCTGCTTTATACAATCTAATGTTACCCCAACGTATCTTTTCTAAGAAGCCATTTATTTGTCACATCCAATATTTCCAGGCTTTTGTGTATGACTTTAGTTTCCCTTTATGCCTATTTTTTAAATATATCATTTTCTGATAATTCACTATATTTTCCTATCCATATTTTCTTGTTGTTTGTGGTTTATATGACTTCTTTAAAATAATTCTTTTGTAGGTATGTTTGTGATTCATAAGACAGTGTTTTTATAAGTTTCATGGGAACTGTCTCATCTCCCCTGATGGATCCATGATTCTCTGACTATGACACCTGTACCATCCTTACACTGCTAAGTTCATCTCTGTGGCATTAGACACACTTTCCACAATTTGTATTTTCACATTTTAATCCAATTAATTTGAGTCCACACTGTTGAAACGAGCCTTGGTTTCTTAGATTTATTATGCAGTAATGCAGGTGTACTGGCAAGGTTTTCTTGGGGTATCCAGTTAGGTGCCATGTTGCAGCATGTGGCATGTCTATGGGTTAGATTTGGATTCAGAAGAAGTCATTATTTGTATTCAGTGAGCAACTCTACTCCAGTAATATTTTCACTTTTGCTCTCAAGCCACATGGTACTGTTGACTGAACTTCATAGCTAAGGCTTAGTGAAGTTCTAGGTTGCATTCCTCAGTAGACTAGTTTTACTCCCTAAATTCTATATAGATGCTGCACAGAGGGTTTAGCTGGTAAGGGTGCTTGTTGCCCCAATGCCTTAGGACCAGAGTTCAGTTCCGAGACCCCATATGATGGAAGAGTGAATGAAACTCTCTTTCTTCCAAGTATGTCACATACATACACTCTCTTTTTCTCTACACATATACACACAAACACACACACACACACACACACTTTTTTCTCTCTCATCTATCTGTCTACTTATTTATCATCTCTCTCTATATATATATATATTAAATAAATATAATTAAAAAACTTCATGCATAAATGGATGCTTTAGGTTGACTATGTTAGCAAGCAGAGTCTCAGGGTGACATGGTAGTATGGAAGGACAATAGACACGTGTTCAGAGAAAGAAATGAGGAGGTGGATACTACATTTTACCCTCAAGTTAACCTTTTTTTACTTGTGCAAATTATATAACATCCATGTAGAAAGGTATACAAATTAGCAATCTTTGGTACAAATGCAATTTTCTCACTTATTACACATAAAGGCCAATTTGCAAACTAATGAGATAGTATGTCCTTATTGATTTTTACCTAAGCACATTATTGCCAGAGGATTTGATACTGTGGGACATGGAACATTTCAATGTCTTTTTATTAAGTTAATTGATATTCTGAATTGAGAGTCCTCAATGCTGAGAATGCTGTTTCACATAGCTATGTAGTACATACTGCAGAAGTATGTTTAGGGGAATTTCATAAATTGGAATTTCTGTTCAAATAGCAAGCCAAGATTCATTTAATATGTTTTTATGAAACACTACTTAGCCATTCCAAGTGTCTAATATGTAGCTATACTAAGTTGAAAATTACATGCTGAGGACTGCCAGTGAGAGATTATTAAAATGTGTTGTCCATAAGTAAACATTGTTTGTATAGAAGCATATAGCTATGAATATACACTTAAACTGTGCAGTTTGTAGCATTCAATATTCTTCAAATTGATCCAGGGTAATTCAGACAGCATTTCCTAGTTTGACGTGGCAAAATGGAATATGCAATGCAAAGTATGTCAGCATGTAAGCTACAGGGAAGTGGCATGATGACACATGGGAGACATCTACCAGAAAGACTCAGATACATTTTGAGTTTGACTTTGAGTTGATTTGGCTCACAGTGGATTCAAAAACCTTTAGTGTCACATATTTCCCCCCCTATTCAGTTAAATGACCCTATGTTGGATTATGGTTCACTTAAGAAACTGGATTTGAAATGCTAGTCAGTAAAAGGCTTGCCACACAAATGTGAGGACCCTCGTCCACACCCTCAGCACCCATGTAAAAGCTGGATGTGACAGTTCATATCTATACTCTAGTTCTGGGACTTGCACTAAACAGATTCCCGGTGATCACTGCTCAGGAAGCCTATCACTGCCTAATTTCTATGTCTAAATATTTCTATTTCCATATTATTCTCACCAATGTTATTCAACTTCAGTTTTCTCTAACTAAAACTAAAAATCTAAGTACTTAACATCACAAACATTTTGAAGTTTTCCCAATTATTAGTTGCCATTTGAGGTATTTTTGGTATACTTAAATCAAAGGATAGATATGTCTAGAGTTCTCTCTCAGTTATTAAATGCTCATAATAATATATCATTTTTTTTCTTTTCTGTAAAACTGGTCTTGTCCTTCCTGTGATACTTTGTACACACCATCCACAATACCTCATCTCCCATGCTTTCCCCTTCTTCTCATTCATGTTTTAGCTGTGAAGAATGCTGTATTGACACACATCCCCACTACAGTAGTGTGTCGTCACTCACTGCAGATAGGACACAAGACAGCAATAAAAGCAACTGGCCTGGCATGGAAACTTGCAAAACTATCCAATCTAAATCAATCTTTGATTATGTAGGATGATTAAAGCAAGTATTCATTAGAGTTATGGTAGCTAAATCATGGGATCCTTTCTGAAGTTCCTGGTGGCAATGACCCTGTGTTAGTCAAGGCTGCTGTTAGGCTCTCTAGACTGCTAAGCTTCCCTGTGTTTGCTCTGAGTTGGGACTGCATGGTTTGTGGAGTTCTGAGATCAGAGCAAGTGGGCTCTGATGGTGGTTTGAACCTCTCTTGGGTTAGCACTATTAGCAGGTACAAAAGCTATCAAGATCTACACACTGATCAGTGTGTGCTTCTTTTTTGCATGCATCTGACCTTAGATCATTGAGCTATGTCAGAAAATCATAATTTCCCACAATATAATGTAAGAATGACATCACTTAGGAATGTCTCAAAATGTTCGAAAAGCTGGATACAATGCCTATGTGTCTCTTTTCTCAGTGAAGAAACTACAGAGCTTGAGAAGGGATATTGTTCTGTGTTCTGCCAATTGGGAAAGGTGCATGTGATGGGGCAAACTGAATGTTTTTCCTTTTCTAACTTTTCCTTTTCCAATGGTTTCCATTGGTTTCTGTGTCTTTGAGTCCATCATATTTATTCTTCAGTTTTTCTACAACAGCAGGAAGTTCTCCATGGTGAATTGCTATTTTAATATTCTTTGGTGTGTATTGATTTGTATTATCTACTATCCTACTCTCTTCCAAATGTCACATCTCTATACAGCAGTCCTCTAAGGCAAGAATATAGAGAAGTATTTATAAAGGTTCTCAAGGCCAAGCCATAGGTAATTTGACTAAATTATTCAAGTTCTATGAAATGCAAGAAAGAATGATGACAAAAATATATTTTAAAAATAAGGGAACAATAACCCACATGCTGAGAGAAGTTATTTGTGACATATATAACTAACATTATTCCACTAAAGCAGGTTTATTTTTAGATTCTAGTAAGTTAGTAAATACAAAGAGCCAAGCAGAAAATAAGTAAATAACATGAACAGGCATTTAAAAAAATAACTCAGGTAAGTGCTTGCATGGAAACTGTTAAATGATCATATACATAACCATTTACATTCCAGTTTAGTAATACTTTATCCATTGCAATGGTGAAATTTCAGTATAATAATGGTTTATAATAGATAACACAGTGTCCACTTTTATATATTATGGGGAAGGTTAAACATAAACACCATCATGAAATATCATTTTCTAAACTGTGTCCTGCTTTGGGATGTTCTGTATGGCAAATGTGTTGCTCTGATTGGTCAGTAAATAAAACACTGATTAGCCAGTGGCTAGGCAGGAAGTATAGCCGGGACTAACAGAGAGGAGAAAAGAACAGGAAGGTGGAAGGAGACACAGCCATCCACCGCCAGGACAAGCAGCATGTAAAGATGCCGGTAAGCCATGAGCCATGTGGCAAGGTATAGATTTATAGAAATGGATTAATTTAAGATATAAGGACAGTTAGCATGAAGCCTACCACAGCCATACAGTTTGTAAGCAATATAAGTCTCTGTGTTTACTTGGTTGGGTCTGAGCAGCTGTGGGACTGGCAGGTGAGAGAGATTTGTCCTGACTGTGAGCCAGGCAGGAAAACACTAGCAACAGTGTCCTCTCACTCCAGTGCTTATATACATTATATGTACTATTTATGCTTGCTTAAGGAAACATAGAAAAAATGTTCAGAGCTGCAGTGTTTAAAAAATAAAATCTTGAGCCTGGTGTTGTTGGCGCACGCCTTTAATCCCAGCACTCGGGAGGCAGAGCCAGGCGGATCTCTGTGAGTTCGAGGCCAGCCTGGGCTACCAAGTGAGTTCCAGGAAAAGGCGCAAAGCTACACAGAGAAACCCTGTCTCGAAAAACCAAATAAATAAATAAATAAATAAAATAAAATAAAATAAAATCATTTCACTGATTAGTGACTGACTACATTCATATTATATATACATATGATATTCTAATCTATACCCACATGCATATTTGTGACATAGACTAAAAGCAAATTATCCATGGCAAAATTATGAACCAAAAGATAACATTAATTATACCACTTAGGAATTCTAAAATCAGGTTAAAAAAATAAACAGTTTCCAGAGGTGTTATAATCACGTATCATTTTGTGACATCCTAGAAAAGGAACATATTAGGGCACATAAAATTCAGTATTTGCATGATCCAAGGGTCAAGAAAATCAAATAGGGTAAGTTCAAAGTAGAGGCTGACGTCAAGGTTAACCACAGTGTTAACTGATTGAATTATGGTGCCTCATTCATGTGTTCTTTTAAAGTTTTTGATGACATACTCACAAATGTATTTTTTTTCCAGATTGTATCAGTGGGGAATATATATATATATATATATATAGTAGAGTTTTTTTTTAATTCAGCATATTTCTTGTCTTGAAGTTTTCATGCATATTAGGCATGATAAGACAACTATGCAAAATCCCACATGACAAAATAAAAATGGAATGAATACTGAAGAATAAAATTAGACAGTTCTTATGTGGGGAGAGGGTGAAGGGAGAGAATGCAGGGAGAGACAGCTGGAGTCAGGGGCATTTGGGAGGTGGTCTGGAAATGTAGTGCAGTGGAAACTTCTCATAATCTGTGAGGGTGACCCTAATGAGGACTCCTAGCAGTGTAGGATGGCAGTGTCTGAAATGGCTATATTTTTGTAGCCAGCCTTCCAATGGTGGAAATTGGCTTACATTTGGTGTAGTTGTAACCCTAACCAGCTCAAGCTGATTCTAGGACAGAGGCTGCCCTCTGTAAACTGATTGTGGGGCCTCACTGCTAAGGAAGAAAATTCACTCATCTCATTGAACAGAGAGGTTGAGCTGGTATGGGCTTGGAACCTCCACATGTACATTCTAGTCTCTTTGGAGTAAGGAGATACTCCACAGGATATGGAAAGAGAAACCTGGACACAAACTCAGCCACAAAACCCTCTACCTACATTCTGTCCTGCCTGCAAGATGTGCTGGGGCACAGGTGGTACAAAACACATGGGAGTGGCCAACCAATGTCTAGTTTAACTTCAGGCCCAGTCCAAGAGGGAGTCCATGCTATCTATGCACTGGCTGGGAGGCCAGGAACCAGAGACTGGATAGCACAGTGACCTAGGATAGAACCAAACACTACTGAAAAAAAAAAACCCAAGCAGTGAAATTGTTCCAAATGATATTAAGCTACATTCATAGATCAGTCACCATCAGAGAGACTTCCTTGGACATCAGATTGGAGCATATACAGAGACCCACAGCCAGACATTATTCACAGTAAGAGAGTCTAAATTGGAGGCCTCCATATGGTCTTTCCCCTTGGAGATCAAGGAACCCCATGGAAATGGGGGAGAAAAGACTGTAGGAGTCAGATGGCATGGAGGACACCAAGAAAACATGGCCCACCTAATCAACTAAACTGGACCCATATGGTCTCATAGAGACTGAAATAACGTGGGGCCTGCATGGTTGTACACCAGGTTCCCTGTGTATATGTAATGACTGTTAGCTTGGTGTTCTTGTGAGACTCCTAAAAATGGAGTGGTTGTCTTTGACACTTTTTCCTAATCTTGAGATTCTTTGCTTCCTGTTGGGTTGCCTTGTCTAGCTTTGATATGAGGGCTTTCATCTTGTCTTGCTGTATCTTGTTTTGTCTTGTCTGGCTGTTGTCTCTTGGGGACCTGCTCTTTTCTGAAGAGGAAATGGAGGGGGGAGTGGATCTGGGGCAGATGGGAGGTGGGGGGCAGGTAGGAGGAATGGAGGGAGAGAGGAAGGGAAACTTGTAATTGGGTTGCATTGTACAAGAGAAGAATCTATTTTCAATAGAAAAAAGGCAATAAGATGAAAGAAAAGTTAATTTTAACACCTTTTCCTTTTAAGGCTAGATATTCGAGTTGCTTATCAATGGTATCTGTTATTTGCTTTCCAAAAAATTTGAATTACAATTATATTTTCTTGGAATATACTGAGTAGTCTCCAAGTAGTACAGGTATACTTTATCTATTATACTGTCCTGTAGATCATATTGTACTATTTTTAACAAGAAAAAGTAGAGATATGAATTTAAAATGTTTAATAAGTTAAGACATTTCTCTCTGTTATGGAAATACATACTTTTAACGAGTAAGTTGACTTGTAAATGATACAACTATTCAGAATAAAATGTCTAACTCCAAGGAATATTCTGTGTCTCAGTATGCTCACAAAGAAGGAGAGATGAAGCAGAAACATTTAGGCTCCATCTCCACAGGTACCTTCAAAGCAATTGAGTTGTGAAACAGATTTTGTAAAGTTATTTTCTTATTTATCTTGCTGTTCAATCTACTCAATGTGACTTTTAAAGTTGTGGCATATTTTATCTATAGTTTGCAATCTCTGGTATTATTAAATCTTTTTTGTTATAATCGATATCAATTGATAAATAATGATAAACCCATACATTTATGAACTATTGTTCATAATAAGTCATATCAGTCTATGAACTAATAGCAATATGAAAATATTATGAAATTATGGCTTATAACTAGTATAAAAAGCAATACATGTTTGCTGATGTAATAGCGTTTTACTTATTTGGATTTTATTTTTGATCTATGAATTTTTGAGGTGGGGATAAATTAAGTCATATTTCTATCAAATAGCCAACTACCTTCCTCATCACTAATTTGTCAACGTTGCTCAGTCAAGGATCAGAGCAAAATAATGGTAAGTAGAGGACGTAGGGAGAAAGAAAGAGAGTGGTAGACACAGAAAGCAAAAGAGAAAACACTAAATAAATTATTATCTTTTTTGCAAAATTAAAGCAATGCTCATATTTTGTTTGAAATCATTATTTATTTGATAGATAATATAATAAACTTAAAGTAAATAAACATTAAATATACATTCTTAGAATTTGTTTTTCTATTTTGTTTCAAAATTAGTATACCATTCAGCTTATAAATGACCAAAATCAAAATGTTTTTTGATTGATTAGTTGGCAACTGTGCATGCCTTTTTATGTTTTCATTCCTTCATACATGACATTTAAATATATAATCTGTCTTTTAACATGAACAACCAAAGATAATATCTACTAATGGCACAGTACTGAATGGTTTCTAGGAGATAACACTTCAAATACAGACTCTCTCAGTTCATATTCAATAAATAAATAAGAATTCTCTATCATTTATCTTATAAGCTTCTCCTTTACATGTTGTATTTTAATTGTATTGATGTATGGTAAGTTTAAAGTTTCAGTATGATATTTTATTATAAAAATTATCTTGCAGTGTTGTATTTGCTAACTACCTTTATAATACTTTGATATTTGGCATGACTAGAGAACTTTTTCTGAATAATTATGTAAGTGAATTTACCTTCTGGGCTAAACAGACTCTAAAACAAACAATGAGTTCTTGCTCGTGAAGGTTGATTGAAGCATTTGATTTAAGGAAATTACTTATCCACAATCAGAAAGGTGTTTACATAACATCCTGACTATTAAATACTAGGCATGGTAATGTTTTCACTCCACCAGCTGTTCACATTTAACATTTGCATAATAGCAGGAACAGTGTCTACAGTTATTGTTCCAAATATCTCATCCCTTTTCCACGTATATACACTTTTAAGGGAATTATCAGCTCCTTCATGAGCTGTCTAATTTTCTCTTCTTATGTAGCTGTATGCTAACGACATAACCTTTCCCAATGTAAGTCTACTAAGTACCAAAATTGACTGAGAATCATATCAACATGTAGCTTCACAAGGCGAAGATTATTTGGTTCAAAATATAATAAATATTCAGTATATTGCAAAACAGTTTATGTTTTATGCATTTTATAACATACCCATATTTTAATATGATGTTTAAGAAATTATGTTTTTTTAATTAAGCAAATTGTTGCTGGTTGTGATGAAGAATTATTTACCACTCATATTATTATCTATTTACTTTTCTATGCATTTTAAAAACTGTAGTAGGAAGAAATTATCACATATCTTTGACAGTATGACTTACTTAAAATATGCTGTGAAAGTGTATGTTCATTTGTGTACAATTTATAATTACATTCATATATGTATATTCACACATATGTATATTAAATCTATTTCACTGCATATGGGAATATGTATAAATATTTGTAATATTAATAAATGAGAAATATAATGTGTATCTCCCAAAGCGTTCTGTAGCAAAAAATTGAAAAATTATCATAACTAATATTTTTATGGACACCGAAATTTATAAAAACAACCTATAATCATTAACACATCAAGAAAATAAAAAGTAAAAATCTAAAGAAAATATATGGCCTAGGAATGGATAAAATCTTCCAAGAAGACAAACATCATATCACAGCCAAATTATACTGATTACTTTCAGAATATGGAAGACTATAAAAGACAGTCTAACATCAATTCCAGGTGAGAAGGCTCAGTGTATTTCCCATAATAATTCAGGAAAAACAGAAGGAGTATACAACCAGTGTGTGAGTAAGAAATAGATTCAGTAGAAAACTAGTACTTAGATGCACTCAGTAAGCAGTAGTCTCTTGATTTTATGGCAATCTTAGCACAAGATGCATCACAGATTTAAGTTAACTCTAATGTTTCAGGAAAGTTGTCTAGTGTTTAAGCAAGAGGACAGAATACTAGAACAATTGAGAGAAAAGCAAAAAAAGTCCCATACATCATCCAACTATCTGTTCCTAAGAAATTGAAAAAAATGAATATGCATAATTTCGAAAAGTATCCAGGTGGTAATATAATGTGGATCATTTGAATCAAAGAATATGAGAACTTAGCACTCAAGGTAGCAAGATTCAGCTAATTAATCAATCAATGAATCAATCAATGCTAAAATTGAAGGCACAAAAAAGAATTCATAAGATTTTTGGCCATGTGAGTTTCTCATGGGGGTACATATGCATATATTTCAGACAATAACTGGAAGAATATTCTTCTACCATGTGGGTCCAGCAGATAGAATTCATGTTGTCAGGCTTGTGTCTGTATGTGCAGAGTCATCTGCTTGCCCCTCAGAGATTGCTCAGTGATATGAAGGTACTCTATATCTTTGTTAACTTGTTTATTCCATTGATTTTATTGACTGGCTTTCCCTAGGAAAACACTTGCTCTAGGGGCCTGGGGAAATGTTTCGGTGGTTAACAGCCTTTGCTGTTCTTGCAATGTACATGGGATTTAGTTTCTCACTCCCACACGGTGGCTCACACTCATATGATACCTGTAAACACATGCAGAAAAATTGTCCTCCACATAAAAGAAATAAACTTTCAAAGAAAGGATTAGCAAAATTTAGCTGTAATAGTATCAGATGAAACTATTTGATATTAATGTTTACCTTCCCATTCTTTCCAGGATCATTTTCTTTTTGAGCCTTTGAGTCTCCAAGAACCATTTTGCTTCTTACTCTGCACTTAGGGGCCTTAAATAGTCCAATATCATCAATTATCCTCTGTGCATACATATCTTATTTGTCCTGCACATCTATTCTCCTGAGATCTAACCCATATTTTTAGTTGTATATCTATATGTGGATTTCTGATTCAATTTTTATTAATACTCCTGGGCATCCTCAGTCCTCTTTCACCATCCTTTGAAAATAAATACCACCATTTTCCATTATCCATAGTAAAGCAGGTTAACATCGTTCCTAGTTCGTAGTAAACTTTCTGCTCTCTTTTAATCATTCTTGTATCTTTTTAGTGTAATTTGTCATTGCTCTCCATCTGCAGGGCCCGCGGTTCTCCTTTTAAGTTCAATAGCAGATTCTTATTCTCTGGTTTAGATGTTTTCTTACACCGCTCAGAGCAGTTTACAACTTTAAAATCAAGTGATACTTGAAAACTGAAATGTTTCTGACTTATGACAAGCCTTCCAATATCATGATTTATTAATATGAAGCTTAAATCTTTCAGAAAGTGACATTTCTATCCATATATATTTTCTAACATAATAAGCCTTCTCAATTAGATTAACCAAATTTTTCACTATTTTAACATTATATGTTAAATAGGTTAAATCTCTGAAGAGAAGAAATGGCAACTTCCTGCAGAACTATTACTTGCATACATTTTGTGCAGCATGGAAAATCAGTGTCTTTCATAGGAAGTAAAAGATGTAAAGATATAATTTTAAACAAAACTATTAAGAAATTTGCTTTCTTTTTCCATTGATTATGTTTACTGGGCATACAATTTCTGACAAAAGTTTCATTTGAAAGAGAACATATGTATTTTGATGAGACTTTTCCATTAGTGCTTGAAAACAGGTGGTGTAAATCATCTAGCTGCAAGTCAGGGCTGTGACTGAAGGCAAGAACTTAGAGGCACGTTGTTTTACTACTAATAAAACAGAAGGCAAGCTGAGGTTATATGTTTTATAATAAACATGAGAATGCAAGAATATTTGTAAATGGTCATTTGTTACACATCTATAACAAATTAGGCACTTATAGGGAGATTTTAATAAAACTTGGTTCATTTGTAAAACAAAGAGTAGGTTCTGTTTTTGTTTGTTATTTTTTAATCTTAAATAAAGGCGGGGACTAAAATATCATAGACTAATGAAAAAAAGAAACAGAATGCTTAGCAATTTGTGTTAATTCAACTATCGAACTAAGGTGACAAGTAAAGTATTTCCCATTTTCCAAATGAGCGGCAGATAGATGGACATAGGTAAATAATCACAGTTTATCAGAACAGAAACTCATTGATGGAATTCTTCACATAAAAGCCTTAATGTTTGTAGTACATTGACCTCATGTTACAAAATGCTATAGACTCAGCATACACTAATATCAGTAAAAACCATGAAGAAGGACTATCATGAGTTTGAGGGATCCCATGCTAGTATCTTTTTACCCAGAAGCTCTCACAGTAAGATAAAAGCCAAAACCAAATCAAAACAACAACAACAAAAAACAGTCCTTGGGTTTCTAGGAAGGAGAAAGGAAGATTTGATGGAATCCTTGTGAACAATGCCAATACATTCACTTCTTAACAAGATCTGTCCTCATGAGAAGGTATTTTAACAGCACCCTGTATTCTAGGGGTTTTATCAGTGCCTACAGAGCTTGAAAAGAAAATACCTCTGACCCACTGTCTTAGTTACTGTTCTGTTGCTATGAAGAAACACCATGCAAAGGCAACTCTTACAAAGAAAAGCATCTAACTGGAGACTTACATACAGTTTCAGAGAGTAAGTCCATTTCCATCATGGTGGGAAGCATGGCATCAGCAAACATGGGGCTGATAGCTTTCATCTTGATACACAGGCAGCAAAGAGAGAGAGTCACTGAAAGTAGCTTCAGTTTTTCAAACCTCAAAGCCCATACCACATCTTCTCCAAAAAGCCATACCTCCTAATCTCTTGAAACTCTTCCATCCCCTGGTGACTAAGCATTCCAATATATGAACCCATGGGGGCCATTCTCACTCAAAGCACCACATTCTATCCCCTGTTCCCCAAAGGCTTGTAACCATATTATAATGTAAAATGGATTCAATCCAACTTCAAAAGTCCCTATTGTCTCCCACAGTCTCAACACTGTTTAAAAGTATAAAATCTCCATGGGACTAGACTAGGCCCTCTGGACACAGAAGACGGTTGTTTGGCTCGAACTATTTGGGGGGCACCCAGGCAGGGGGATTGGGATATGTCCCTGGTGCATGAGCAGGCTTCTGGGAATCCGGTGCCTGTGGTGTGACACCTTGTACAGCCTTGGTGCAGTGGGAAGGGGCTTGGACCTGCCTAGGCTCAGAGTGCTGGGCTCTGCTGACTCCCCATTGGAGACCTTGATTTGGGGGATGTGGGGATGCAGGATGACTTGAGAGAGAGGGCTGGGGGTGGGAAGAGGGAGGAGGGGGGATCTGTGGGTGGTATGTGGAGTGAGTCGAAAATTTCTTAATAAAGAAAAATGAAAAAAAATAGTCTAAAATCTCTTCTGAGACTCAAAATAATCTTTGAACTCTAACTCCCTGTAAAATCAAAGTCAAAGAAAAGATCATATGCTTTCAATGCACATGCCACAGAATATACAAAATGAAGAAATGGGCATATCGAGGAAATACTGAACAAAATCAAGATCAAAACTCATTAGGGAAAACTCCAAATTCTGGTTCTCCATGTCTGATGTCAAAATGTTCTTCAGACCGACCATTCCATTTGTTTTTGTTAATTGCAAAACCCTTCTTTTTTGTGGGATGGTTCCATACCCTGCTTGCAACTCTCCTTTGCAGCTACCCCAAGGTTCTGAAATCTCCTATATCCTGGTGTCTCTGTCTTAATCTAGACTTCACATTCACAATTTAAAACAATTGCCTCTCTGGGCATCTATGCAGGGACTCCCTTTTATATACCTGGCCTTAGCAGCTTTCCTTAACTGCTGAAGATGATACAATCTATTTCCTGTATTTTCCTTGACTCTAAATCTAGAACCACATGGCTGACATTAGCCAGTTGTTTTGCCTGCTGTCATTTTCATAAAGTTTTCAATTATTGATTGCTCTTAGATGGAAATGATTCCTCCATCTTCTTTAATTTGTTTCATGATGAGCTGGATGACCTCTTACCCTGAAAGTACTACTTCTTTTATTCCACTTAGCATCAGACTTTATTTAAACTTCTCATCTCCTTGAATGTTAAACTTGGCTAAAACTTTACATTTCCTGGTATTCCTTTTCTTCTTATACTGTACATTTTCTTTTTCTCTCTGCTTTACATGCTCCTTTTCATTGTAGACTTGCATAAAAGTGATCACCAATAACCATATAACACAGTCAGTACTGAAGTGTCTTAAAATCTCAACCTTCAATGACATTAATCAAATTATTCAATTTATCCTCAGGCAGGTTCTTAGGACAAGGGCAAAAATCACTCATGTTCTTGGCCAAAATATCACAAGAATGTTCTCTATGCCAAATGCTGATATTCTTCCCCTCTGAAACCCAGCTCCCATAATCCACATTTCTCTGTGATCCTACTAGGGTGGCCCATTAAATCCCACATAAAGCATTAACAACTTTTCTAGTACAAAGTCTCAAATTCTTCCATATTTCTCCAACCAACAGCATGTTCAGACCTGCCATAGAAACACCCGACGCCTGTTAACAACTTCTGTCTTAGCTACTGTTCTATTGTTGTGAAGTGACACAATGACCAGGCCAACACTTATAAAAGATGGATTTATCTGGGAGCTTGCTTACAGTTTCAGAGTGCTAATATATTTCCATCATGGGAGGAAGTATGGCAGCCTGCTTATATGGTCCTGAAAACTTACATCCTGACCCATAGACAACAGGCAGAGAGAGAATTTAAGGTAAACTGGGCTGTTGAAACCTGAAAGCCCACACCAAATCATATCTCTCCTCCATCCCCCTCCACCCCACCCCACTCCTCGCCCACATCTTCTGTGAATCCCAAATACCTTCCCTTAACAACATCCCTCACCCCAGTTATTGCTCTATCTCAGCACCCAACACTTGTAGGCACCTCCTGCTAAGCCACAAGCCATTCCTGCTAGGAAAGCAGGGATTGTTGACTGCAGATCTTCACCCTTCTCTATGTTCCCCCAGACCAATCCTTGAGTCTCACACCCAGCTCTGCAACAGAACAGCTGTGACAGCCTTTCACACCACCTTCACTCTTCTCCTGTGAAGTTCCAATATCTCCCCCCTCCTGCCACCCACTCACTGATTTAATACAGCCCCCAACTCTAGCAGGCATCCCATGCTAGGCCAAAGGTCACATCTTTCAGGGAAGCAGATGGGCTGCCTGCATATCTTCCCCACTGCTTCCGTTTTCCCAGATCCTGTCCACCGGTCTCATCTCAGCACTATAGCAGAAATTCTGGGGTGATCTCTTTTCACTGTCTACTCACATTTCAAGGAGACTAAATAAGATAATGATGGACCACTTTCCTCTCTTCCTTCTGGTGAAACCATGCAGACCCCCAGCTTATCCTCTGTCCTAAGTGTCAGGTACAAATACCCATAAACATATTTTAACTAGAACCACCAGGGCCCACACCTATCAAGCCCACAGAAATTTTCCTACCAGGCAACACACAACTTTGCACTCTCTGTATATCCAGAGAAAGAGAGAAGGAGGGAGGGAGGGAGGGAGAGACAGAGAGAGACAGAGAGAGAGAGAGAGAAATGCTGTGGATATCACTCTGTATCAATAAAGCACTGATTGGCCGGTAGTCAGACAGGAAGTATAGGCGGGACTAACAGAGAGGAGAATTGAGGGAACAGGAAGGTATAGGGAGACTGGCTGGAGCCACAGGAGGAGAAGGAAGATGTAAAGTACCAGTAAGCCACAAGCCACGTGGCAAAGTAGAGATTAATAGAAATGGGCTAAATATAAGAGTAAGAGCTAGACAATGATAGGCCTGAGCTAATGGCCAAGCAGTTTAAATAATGTAAGCGTCTGTGTGTTCATTTTATGAATGGGTTCGGTCAGGGAACCAGGGACTGGCGGGACTTGGGAGCTGGAGACTGGCGGGACTTGGGAGCTGGAGAGAAGCTCTCAAGCAACAGAGAAACAACCACTCAACAAAGACAAAACCAGAAATCAGAACCTAGACCCATAATCATCCCAATCTCTGTTATCTAGATGCCATCATGAAAACACAATCAATAATAGTCTCCAATAGAGCCCAAGAATTCTACCACAGCAGGCCCTGAATTTTCAAACATAGCTGAGATACAAGAAAAAGACTTCAAATAGCTGTGTGAAGGTGATAGAGGCCCTTAAAGAGGAGATGAATAAATTACTTAATGAAATTCAGAAAAACACAAATGAAAAGTTGGAGGAAATGAATAAATCCCTTAAAGAAATTGAGAAAAATGCAAACAAATTATTGAAGAAAAGCTTTAAAACCATTCAAGCCTTGAAGGTAGAAATATAATCAATAAAGAAAACACAAAGTGAAGGAATTCTGGAAATGAATATTTTAGAAATTTTAACAAGAACTACTGAGGCCAGTTTCACCAACAGAATGCACAAGATGGAAGTGATAACTTCAGGCTTTGAAGTTACAATAGAAGAAATGGACATATCAGTCAAAGAAAATCTAAAAAATTCCTGACACAAGACATCCAGGAAATCTGAGATACTACAAAAGACCAAATCTAAGAATAATAGGAATAGGAGAAGGTGAAGAACCCTAGCTGAAAGACTCAGAAAAAAAGAGGTGTCTATTAAATTATAAGGTGCATGGAGAACCCCATGTAAGTTGAAACAGAAAACAAAGTCACCTCAACACATCGTAATCAAAACATTAAATGTACAGAACAGAAAAAGAATATTAATTGTGTCCCTAGGCTCTGTATTCGAAGTGCATAGTATTCTCAAAAATAGGGACCTTACTTCTGGGATATAACCAAAGGCTTCATCAATAGATTGTTTTCAGAATCTGTTTGGCAGCTCTGACCAAGAACTCAAAAGAAGGGCAGAATCATCTTTCTAAAAAAGTATTGATACAATAAAATGTTGTCATAATCTTGGTAGATCAGGAAAAATATTGCCAATAGTAGAGTAATTAAAAATAAATCATGCTATCTCTAATCATAATCCTTAGACAAAAAAAGAAAGGAAAGGAAAGGAAAAAAACAGACTATCATATATAAAATGCTGAGGGAAAACTGCTAATCCATAATTGCATTGTTACTGGGTATATTCAGAATATAATAAAACATAAATATTATTGGGTTATATCATATTTTACAAAATAAATTTAAAAAATCATAAAACTTTGGGAGGTGGAGAATATTGTTCACCTGATAAAAATCTGCATTTTAAGCTTGAAAACCTGCATTTGACCCTAACTAAGCACATGCACTTGAATAAAAGCCAAAGTTCTGGTAAGGCAGAGATAAGAGAAATAATGGATCTGGCTCACCAGCCAATCTCTTCTAATGGAAACCTGCGGGATAATGAGGGGACCTGTGTCAACTGAGCCGGATTGTATCCGTGAGAATGACACCTGACATTGACTTCTGGCCTCATTCATGATTGCACACATAATACCTAGGTAAAGAAATTGTACTAATGGCAAGGACCACAAAAAATTATGTTCAATGTGATATATCATTAGAAAACTGCCAATTAAAATATCAAGGTATGAATACATTTGCACATTAGTGAAAATTCCAAACATATAATACGTTATAATAAATAAAATTAATATAATACACATATTAATTTAATGTGTATAGCTGCTTTGTACCAACATCTGTGTCTGTGTGTCCCTTTCACATAGAGGCCCAATGAGAACATCAGATTTCTGGAACTGAAGTTACAGATGATTGTAAGTATCCATGTGTTTACTCAAATAGAACTAGATTGTATGGAAGAGCAGGAAGTGCTTCTGACTATGGGTCCATCTCTCCAGCACTATAATCCCTAACTTCTTATAACATGAAATTCTTCATAGGATATGAAATAACAAGTAGTTGTGTTTATTTCTGGAAAGGATACAAAACAGTATGGCCACTTCGGAAGGAAGTTTGATAGTTTCTTTAAAAAGAAGACATCCTAACTCCATAAGACACAGACACGAAATTACTTGGAATTTATACCAAAGAATTGAAAAGTTATCCTATTGTATGGGTGAAAATAACTTTTTCCTCTTCAACCTCTATAATAAAAGCAATTATTTTATAAAGACACTGTCCTCCTAAAAGAAAAATCTTCCAAGTAAATTGAAATAATGTCCTTGTTGTTTGAAATGCCCAAAAATTTTATAATATCCAGAAAATCTAGAGACTTTATTAAAGAAAGAATTTGAAAACTTCTATGATGAAGTTAGTCTATTATATAGCTTTGAAAATATACCCTTGGAGTATCTTCATTACTCTAAAGGTCCCTATAATTATATGTAGAAACTCATAAGAAATCACACACACACACTCACACACACACACACACACACACACACACACACACACACACACACACTGAACCACACATCAACACTATATAGTACCTTTCAATGGTCACAATTTCTCTACTATAAAAGTATTTAAGATTACCATGAATGTATTTGAGTCTGGTGAATAATACATATTTCAACATTTTAATGTGTCTTTTTTAATAAAAGGAGAGAATTTTTAAACTCAATTAGGCTACATGCAAAATATAACATGACCTCAATTTCTATTTTAAAATGAGTGTTTTTATGTTTAAGCAATGAACAAAAAGGCTAAGAATGTTTTCTTTGAAATACAACTTTATTCCAAACTAAATGCCTGAGTTATATTTAATATGCCAGGATGATAATGAAAATCTAAGCCTAACAGTGTAGACTAGAAATCCTTGAAGCTTTCATTTATCCATGTATATATTCAGCCTCTATCTAGCCAAATGCTTTTAGATATATGATCAATTTTATGAAGGAAAGATGAAGGAGAGAACAGATAGACAGATTGCAGGAGGAGAGATCAAAATTTGAATTAAAAAATAGAAAAGTTTATAGACTATTTGAAGATAATAAGATCTTTAGTATCAAAAATAAAACGTATTAGAAGTAGTAAGCACAATGATTTGGTAAATTTGTAGTTATCTTTAAACAATTTCCTTTCAGATATAAGAAAGACAACATTGCTGAATCCAGTGATATTTTAAATATTATTTTAATTTAATCTCTGGAATTATCATGTATTTTATGATGTATTTTGATTTTATCAGTCCACCACTACCTCTCTCCAACTATCCTAATGTGTCTCACCCAATCTTCCACCCTGAATCTTATTTCCTCCTTTTTGTTTCTTATTATTAACCACAAGGAAACATGTTGAGCTACCTATATGTACATGAGGATGGGACCATCCACTGTGGTATGGACAACCTAGCGGCAGCCAAGTTAGCAAAAGAGGTTTATTCTCTCTCATTATCTAATTTCCATCAATGGTGTTTTCAGGGCTCCTCCTGAAACCATAAAGGAATTTTGGCTTTTTTAAACTTGTGCGGGTAAACATTGCTGCTTTGAGTTAATACAGGCTACAGCCATGTCATGTCTAGAACTTAGCATTTCGCTTTTGTAAATTATTTCTTCCCACTCTTTCAAGATATTCCATGAGTCTTTGAAGGGTGGGGGTTGGTATAGATGAATCATACACAGCTGAGCTTCACAGTTAATGATAATGGTATTTAGCCTAACTATGAGTCTCTGTGTTAACCACACCACTACCCACTAGAAAAAAATGAAACTTCTCGGACTAAAGATGAGAACAATGCAATTCTATGAGTATAAGCATAAATACTTTAGAAGGCAGTTTGACCTCATATACACTAAAACAAGAACACGTAGGGTCTATGATCCCCATAGTTGTGAGCTTTTGGCCAGGTTTACTGTGCCGGATATGAAATCTCTCCTGTGGAAAGGGCATCATTTCTGATTGGAATGTGTATCAAGCACGTGTGGTTTTAAATAAAAAGGAAAGGCTATCTCATTTCATAAAATGGAAAATCAGTTTCACTGTGAGAAAATCTTACCTGTATTCACTAAAGCTATAGCCTTGGTGCCAACTTAAACTATTTTCTGGAAAACTTGGGGCATGAACTTTGAATGTAAGAATATTTACAATCATTTTTCATTAAGAATGTCTCATTGATCACTAACCAAACATAATCTATAGCAGATAGTAAGTACATTAATAAAATATTTTTAATGGTGGAAGACATTTAATAATATTTTAGTTACTTCTGAATGTTGTGTCAGTTATTTAAAATAATATTTACAAAAAAGAAAATACAATTAATAGCAAATAATACAGATAACATTTTTTGCCCAATAAATGCAGAGTATCTAGAATAATGTTTATATTTAATCTATATAATAAAATAAAATTAACAAGCTGTTCCAATGTCATTAAAGTAGCACCAAGTCAAATGAATTAAAATACTATATTATTTAATGCTGAGGTCATACAAGAACTGAACCTATGATCTTGAATATATCTATTAGAAATTATAATACTGACCAACATAATTATTCAAATGTGCATATGCTGTCATAATTAATTTTACACAAATTAATCTTAAGAAAAACAAATTAGAATTTCACAAATTGTCATTATTTCCCATCAATATCTCCACAAAATTAACTTTACTTTAGTTACAGACCTTAAAGTTAAATCATTTCAAACAGTTCTTATCTTTATATGCAACTCCAATCCACTTAATGAAAGGATTCTGACAGTTCTGGGTAAATGAGATAAATTTAGTTAGAAATCAGCTATAGAATTTGCAAGAAGTAAGTTACTAACAGGTCAAGGTAAGAATTATTGCTGATGCATCACTTACCAACATCTGAAGAATACAGACAAAATGTGTTTGAGAAACAAGTTCTAGCTCCAGAATGACTAATGTATTTAGCCTTGGGAGCAAAACTAATGTCTGAGTCAGACAGATTGTGAGTGCACTTGTCAGCAGTCATCTGTCTGGAATTGTTTCTCCCCTGTTTTTAGCTATTTTATTTCAAAAAGACATTTTCTCTTTGTTGAGTAAATGAGAAATAGCATTCATTTAATATAAATGTGCTTCCAGCTCATTCTTTGCTAATAAAGTAATGCATGTTTCTTAACACATTTATTGGATCGTATACCAATCATATCCCCAATAAAAATTGATCAATTGTTGTATTTAATGTAACAAGATCTTTGAAAATAGATTCTGTAATAATATTTGAATTGATATTTTAAATGAATAATTGCATTTTTGAAGCAATCAACTAATGGGACAGGTTCTCTTGAGAACTCGGTGCTCCAGTCATGAAAATGAATTATGCCATATTAATAAAATAACAGCTATAAAATGTTTTCATATTTTTAACATAATTGATGGTACAAATTCAACTTCATATTTAATGTCATATAATGCATGCAAATTATCACACATTATACCTATACTTATAAATATATTGCAAATTGAAAAATCAGTCCATAGATTTTTGTCTTATAAAATTATAAAGTAAAATGCTTTTTTTTATCTACTATATATTATTTTAAAGAATGGTATTTGAAATATAAACATATAAATGTACTGGAGAAATGAGAAGAGACACATAGAAAGAAAGAGTTACTCAAATTTAGGACCAACACAAAAGGAAACATAAATTATGAAAATGGTTGCTATGGGGAAAAGTCAGTCAATCAAGATTTTGGAAGATCATTGTTGTGGAATAAAGGGAAAAAGATTTGAAGTAAATCAAAATCCTAAAGTTTTCTACTATTAAATACCAGAAGCAGAAGGAAAAGAACAGTTCTGAATATCACATGCTAATATGGGTTGATTTAAATAACAATATTTCTCAATTTAAGAGAGAATAAAAAATATTATCCAATAATGTGGGCAGAGTGAAATGTACCTTAATAATTTACCTCTATATTTTTGTGATTTTCATCTATCCATCTATGTCTATCTCCATACATCATCTATCTATAGAAGAAGATGACAAATTTTGAAGCAACATACTGAAGGATTGAGCAAAGCAGAACTAGAAAATTACATTTGGAAATAAGTGGAGTATTTAACACCGATGACAAAACAAAACAAAAAAATTCTTTGAAACACTTTTTTTTTTACAATTGTAGAAATTAAATATTCTGAAATCATCACATATATAACCTAAAACTGAAGGAAAAGGCCAGGGGATGACACATGATGGGCACTACGTTTCTTATTTATAAAAAAAGGAACTTACAGACATTGAGTGAGAAGAGGCCAGAGAGGTGCAACTGTGAATTGGAGTCTTCCCCTTTTCATGCTCAATTTGATACAGCGAGAATAAGTTCAAACTTTAGAATACTAGCATTATTTTTACTTGTGTAAAATGAAAGATAATTGTATTTCAATAAGGCTACTTCCTCTATCCGGTCAGTTAAACAAGCATCAGCAAACAGAGTAGAGACACCCATGCCACCAAATATACTACACTATGTATTTTTACAGTAAATAGATTATATTTAAAAATAGCTATTAATTTCTGGTGGCAGTCATTTTTTCCAAAGATGATGCCATAGACCATAAAATAAAATGCCAGGAAGTGAACTGCAAAATCATAAATTAAAGAAAAAATTCCTAAAATGACAATTCTTCTTAGAATTAATGTAAAATTCTTCCAAGATTTAATAGATATGATTTAGTTTATAGTTCTTTGAGAAGCGTTGGAAACATATGGTTAGAGTTATGTTTGGGGGTTTACAGATTACTTCCTTACTAGGTTTTTGCATCCCTAAGTGTTTTTTTCTTATTCTAAGTTCATGGTGCCACATTTTAATAACTAATTATGCAATGGGTTAAATTTGAAAAGTATTATTTCTCTCCAAAGTGAAATTTTAATTAGAAAATGTACTTTATGGCTAGTAACTGAGACAAATCCTATTTGAAGACAAAGTAATCTTTATGGTGTTCCTACTGTCAGAAAATTACAGTACATCGGTCTTTTTATTTTTCTCAGCAATAATGGATTCCCTCCTACACATAAAAAGTGTTTACCCCATGTTTAAAAGCTTGATGCTTTAGTAGAAATATGTGATAGGCTTGCTTTTTTTGATATCCCTTTGGTATAAAGTAGTACAAAATTGATGGAGAGAAACCCAGAAATTTTAAAACATAAGAAGGCCAGTGAAGTGTCTGCTAAAGGATTATTAAGGGGTGATACCATGGTATGCTTTTATCTGAAGCAGTTATATAATTTAACAATTTATTATTCTAGATTTTTTAACATATGGGTAATTTTTTCTCTTTAGTATTAAGAAAATTTAAACACCTTTATTGACTGTTCCTAGGTCTGAATATTTTCTAATACTCTTGAAGACTTCTATGTTTCATTTTTAATATTAAACATAATTAGAATATGTTTTCCTTCCTTCCCTTTCTCAAAAGCCTCCCCTGTAGTGTACCTGCTCTCCTTCAAATTCATGAACTTTTTACCACTAATTGCTATTGCATGTATATATGTAAATGTATATACAAATAGTATTAAATATAACCTGCTCAGTCAATATACTATTCTCTTATGTGTGGTTTAGTCACTTATTGTTTTACTGGTCTCAGACTTAAAAAGCAGAAGCACTCAGTGAGGACAGCCTAAGTCTCTTGGCAATTTGTTCTTGGAGTCTCACTTTAGTTTCCTTCATTCTCTTAGCCAAAGGTGAAGATATTCTTCAGTCTCATTTTTTTTTTAGTGTGTATTTCTTTACAGCAATCCATCTGTTTGAGTTTGTTGTGGAGTAAAAAGACTCTGAATATTGGGTGCTTTGAACCTGGTCTTCTTACCTTATTTGTTTAAGGGCTTTCTGACAACATATTGATGGACATCATCTTCTTTAGTGACATTGTAAAACTTTTAGATTCTGCTAGCTACTTTTGTCCCAAAACACAAAACCAGTAGTATCTGTTCAGTCAAGGAATGTCATTATCTACTTTGACAACAACAAAGTTGAGAACAATAGAATTGGCATCCACAATGCAGACATATGCTTCCATGTTTCATTCTCCTTGGTCTATAACAAAAATACCCCTTACTCAATAACAGACACATGCTGCTGTGGATCAAGACACCTTGTTTCTTGGCAAAAGCTTATTTTCATTCCTACTGCTGATTGAGACCATGTAAATTTTACACTTTTCACCCAGCATATCAGCAGCTACTTCTGTGGCTGTCACTTCTCATACAATATATGAAATTGTGTTCTTATTCTACTTCGGTGAGTTTCTGATATCTAGTGGCTGGAATATCTTGATGTTGCACCTTGAAAGAGCTGACAACCTAAGAGTCACTGTGGGAAAAGAAAAGATCT
>CABHPH010132794.1:18218-31412 GCA_902168325.1 Peromyscus nudipes
GTGTGTGTGTGTGTGTGTGTGTGTGTGTGTGTGTGTGCGTGTAGACGCCTGCGCGCGAGCCAGCGAAGGGGACCACATGATGGGAGGAGTGAGTTGCTGCTGCTGTGGAGTCCAGTATCTTTCTTTAGTGGTTTAGAAGATGCGGACGTGGCGGTGGTGATATGGTTTCTGTCTCAGGATCCCCCACTACAGAGCAGGTGCCTTAGACCGCCTGGAGCCGCAGTTACCATGCCCTGCCGCAGTGGCCGCAGTTACCACCTCAGTATCGCCTCACTACCCTAGCTCTCTGCAGCTCTTTTGTGAAGGCTGAGGTAGCCCCAGCTTCTGCCTCAGTCCACCCCATTTCCTATCTGGAACCCAAAAACCTGGGCTTCTGCTCCAGGGTCTCCAGGAGGGTCCAGAGGGCCGCAGTTGCTCACAACCGAGACTGTACACGGAAAAAGGCTGCCGCGAGTTAGAGTGGACAAGGGCATTGGTGGCAGCTGGGAATGGATGTGAGAACTGCGCTAAATGAACTGGGTTGAGGTGTAGTAGGGTTCTAGTCCTGGTCCTGACCCAGGCGAAAGATGGGGAGCAGGCAGCTTGGTCATCTCCCTCCCTCGTCTCTAGGTAGCGTCCACCCCCACCCAAAACGCTGTTTACCCTCAGCCCAGGTGCAGCACCGGTGTAGGGTGCTGGGTTCCCACGAGAGGGGGCCGGAAAAGGACTGGGTCACTGGGGTGCAGCGGGAGGGAACAAAGCAGAAGGTGCATGTGAAGTGCAAGACTGAAGTGGACTCAGCTTCCCGAGGCAGGACCGGCCTCCTGTATGTTTTCATCCTTGTTTCTTTCATTCTCTTCCATTCCAAAGACATTCCAGTATGAGATGAAATATCACTGTTTAGGCTCCCAAAGTGGCTGTCAGAAGTATTGGGGGGGGTGTAGGGCATCTGTGGGAGAGGGGATTAGAGTTGGGAGGAGTCTGGGTATGTTTTGGAAAGGATCTGACCACGCAGCACTGAGTTCACAAGGGAGGAAGGGTTAAACCTAGGATCATCCACTCCCTCCTGCTCGCTCCACTGTCTCCCTTGCTCTTCCGAGAGCCCTGGATCAGAGGAACTGTTTGTTCAGCTCCAGCACAGGTGGTATCTCTGATAATCAGATGAACTTTTCCCACATTGGATGACGGTAGCATTGAGAAACAAGGGGATAGGGGAAATGCAGGGGGAGAGAAAGATGGAAATAAATGTAGATTGCATTCACTTATCCAGCAGACTAGGTATCTAGGTATCAGTTATGGCACTGTGCACCATTTTCCCATGCAGCCAGTTTGTCCCTGAAGAGCTCTCACTATAGTGGGGATTTTACCAAATAAGCCAAAGATTGCAATACACAGTCCTTCCTACATACAAACATTAAGATGCACAAATTGAAAATTTAGGAATTAGGACTGGAGAGATGGTTCAGCTATTAAGAGCACTTGCTACTGGACCTGGGCTTGGTTTCCAGCACAGGTAAAGTGATTCTCAACTCCAGTTCCAACAGATCCATTGCTATCTTTGGGACCTTGTGGGCACCAGGCACTTATGTGGTATACATAAATATTTCTAGACAAAACACTCATACACATAAAAAAAATAAAAAGGAAGCCTAAGAATCATTCTTACTCCTCTGTGCTCCTCCGCCCCCGTAATGGACATTGTGACACGAAGTCCAGACTCTGCAAAAATAAAGGATTCATTGCCTAGAAGGCAGTGCTCAAGATTCAGTCCCCTCCAGAAGTTGTCAGAGCAGAGTACCAACTCCTTCAAAATCACAAACCCTTCCTGGGGTATCATGCATCCAATGACTGATCAGCACAGAGGAAACAGCCCCAGTTTCCTCATGCCACTAACGGACAATCTGTTCACAACACCCGAGCTCCTCCTTTGAGGCTGGCTGAGGATTCTGCCGGGTCTAGATTACTGCTCAGTCCCTCCCTTTGCCCAATCCTATTTTCATCCCCTCTTGCACAGGTGTTGACTTCGAGAGCACTCCTTAGTAAACATCCTTCACAGTAATCTCTGTTTTAGAGTCTGCTTCCTGGGGAATAGAGCTACATTGCTCCCACATTCAATCAATCATAAAGTCCTGTTGATTTTAGCTACCGAACAACTCTGCTTGTATTAAACAGTCTCTCGCACTACAATTCTAGGCTCCTAGAATGGCTATCACACTTTGCTGGTGCCTCTTTCCAACCAATCCTCTACCTTATGGCCAGAGTTCTATGTTCAGAATACCATTTGCATTATGCCAACCTTCTAATCTTTGCTTTTAGGAGAGAGGGAATCAGATCTATGAAGCCCACATGGCCTGGTTTCTGCTGTGGCTCAGTAGTTTTTGTTCCCTCTGCTGAACACACAATGGCCTTCCTTAAGTGCCCCCTCCCACCTTTTGCTATACATTTCCTAGTCATATGGATTTTACATATATTTTCTGGAAGGTTCTCTTTTCCTTCAACACCTATCTATCTGATCTCATGTTTTCCTGGCTCTCTGGGAGGGTGATCTCTAATCATGTTCATCCTTGTGTAATCACCTCTAGAGTCTACATAGACCAATGAGTACAATGAGGTATTAGCTACATGACTACATGACTACATGAGAACAGAGATTTTGCAGGTGGAATCAATGTCACTAATTAGTTGCTCTCAAAAATAAAGAAATTATCCAGGTAGTCCTTGTCAAATCATATATGTCCTTTAACAGCCAAGGGTTTTCCCTGGCTGGACAGAGAACAACAGAAATCAGATACTTGAAGAAGAAGTGCATGTTGAAATAGGGTCTCATGAAGCCCTGGCTTTTCTGGAACTCACTAAGTAGATGAGGATGACTTAGAACTCCTGATCTTCCTGCCTTCACTTCCCCAGTGCTGGAATTACAGGTCTGTACTATTTTTTGTGTGTGTATGTGTGTGTTGTTTTGTTAACTTTACCATAAGCTAGAGTTATCTGGAAAGAGGAACTCCAATGAGAAAGTGCTCCCATCAGATTGCCTGTAGGCAAGTCTATCAAGTATTTTCTTGCTTCATGATTAATATGGGAGGGCTCAGCCTACTGTGAGTGTTACCACCCCTGGGAAGTGGTCCTGGGATGTATAAGAAAGTAGGTTAAGCAAACCATGGTGGAGTAAGCCAGTAAGTAGCATTCTTCCATGGCCTCCACTTCAGTTCTGTCTCCAGGTTCCTGCCTTGAGTTCCTGCCCTAACTTCCTTGGATGATGGACTGTAATGTGGAAGTGTAAGCCAAGTAAAGTCTTTCCTCCCCAAATTGCTTTTGGCCATGGTATTTTAGCACAGCAATAGAAACCTAACTAAGACAGTTCCCATGTCCAACTCAGTACACTAATGATTTTCAAGACTGATTTTTTAAAATTTTTTACTTATGTGCATTGTGTGTCTTTATGTGTGTATGTCACATGTATGTGGATGCCTATGGAGGCTATAAGAAGGTGTGTTGGGTTCCTGAGCTGGAGTTACAGGCAGTTTTGAGTGTAGCTGCCGAGAACTGAACTCTGGTCCTCTAGAAGAACAATAAGCACTCTTAACTGCTGAGGCATCTCTCCAACCCCTCAACATACTATTGATGGCATAAAGAGAGGGAACCCTGTGAAGAAATGACAACCACTGTTACAAGCTGGAGAGTGGAGAAGGACACACAGCAAGGACCCGAAAGTTACTTCTAGTTGAGAGAAGTTACCCTATGGCAGCCAGGGAAACACCAGGGACTTTTAGTCCTTCCTGGAATCTCTGGAAGAGAATTCAGTGTAAATGACAGCTTGTGACACCCTGAGTATAAAATTCAGCCACAGTGGGCAGACTTCTGGCCAATAGCTCTGTGAGCTAATAAACGAATGGCTTTAAGCCACTGAATTCATTATAATCTCTTGCAGCTGCTGTAGAAAATGATACACCTCCCAGTGAAGGAGGTGGTAAGTGGAGACCCTTGTAATCCATACCAGGAAGATACGGGGGCTTTAGAAAGATTGCTGTGACGACTCGTGTCAAAGCAATTTAGGGGGTGAGACCAATTCAGATGGGACATAATAATGACTTAAATTAAAGTCATAGAGATAGTGTAAAGATGGATCTAAAAACTGCCCATAAAGTAGGGAGGCAGAATTTAGAGTGTTTACAGGTAGAGGGTGAGAGAAGGGAATTAGAAAAAGTCCCCAAGATGTCTAATCACTGAATAAAAACTGATAACAGAAACTGTGTTCCAGGCACGTTACTTTTGATAAATTCTTTTCCTCTCACAGAGAATTACAAATTTAGGCCTCATATTATTTTTAAATTGATAATTATTTTGCTTTAGGAATCTTAAATGAACATACATAGTATCAGGTTTCATTTTGGCATTTAAAAAATATCTTTGTTAATTCCCCTACCAGTCACTTCTCCTATATCCCCTGACCCTCCCCTCCCTTTCCAACCCTTTCATCGCCTCCTTTCCAATTTCACGTCATAGTGCCCAATTGCCCTTCCCCACTTCCTCAACTCTTCTTCTCCTCTCATGGGCTCCTGTACACACGTATCCACTTAGATGCATACATATAAACATTGTATGCTAGGATCTGCATATGAGAGAATATTCTTTTTTTGTCTTTCTGAGTTACCTGGCTTAATGTAGTATTTTCCAACATCATTTGCTTTCCCGAAAATTTCATTTGTGTTTACCTCTAGCATTCCATTGTGTATCGGCACTACAATTTCATTATCCATTCATCTGTGATGGACATATAGAAAGAATCCATTTTTTTGTGCAGTTGTGACTAATACAGCAGTAAACATGAATGTGCAAGAATCTCTGGGGTCAGACAGGGAGTCACTTTGGTACGTGCTCTGGAGGAGTATAGCTGGGTCATATGGCAGTTCTATTGTTTTTCTTTTAAACCATATTTTATTAATCATTATTATTGTGTGTGCCTATGTGTTTGTGATGTGTGTGTGGGGTGTGCTTATGGCATGGCACAAATGAAGAGATCAGAGGACAATTTTGTAGATTAGGCTTTCTCCTTTCCACTTCTTTGTGGGTTCCAGTGATAGAATGCCAGATTGTCAGGCTTGTGTGTGTGTGGGGGGGGGGCAAGTTGATGTTGGAAATTATTTTTGGTTGCTCTTCAACCTTGTTCTTTGAGGCAGGGTCTCCCAGTCAAACCTCAAACTCACAGATACGTCTAGTTTCACTGGCTAGGTTTCTGTGGAACTCCCTTCATAGGCTGGAATTGCAGCCAGCTGCCACACCTGGTACCTGGCATTCATGTGGCTCTAGGGATCTGAACTTTGGTCCTCTTGATTGCCAGCAATCACGTTAACTATCTCCCCAGCCCCAGTAATTTTTTTATTTGAGATGCCTCCATACCGATTTCCATAATGGCTGTACTAGTTTACATTCCTACCAGCAGTGGATAAGGGGTGTTCTTCCCACATTCTCATCAAAGGAGAGTGTACTGAATCATTCAAATGCTGTTCCTGGGCGAGAAATTGAATGGCTGAGAAATTGTTCCAAACTTAGTGACCTGCAGACCCTTGGCAACCTCAGGAAGAGCCATTTTGTTGGTTTTTGAGGCAGAAAATAGGTAGGTATACTAAACCCGAATGTGCCTGGAGGAAGTGGAGTGACTGATTTCAGGAGCTGTATTAGAAATGTGATCATCAAGGAATGGAAAGAACTAGTGAAGAATGTGGAGAGAAGGAGTTTAGTTTTAGTCTGAACTTTCAGACTTTGTTTTCAGATGGAGTAATTCCAGTACAGAGAAGACCTAGGATGTGACTGAAAGGATGGAGAGGGTTAGTCCACAATGTCAGAAGACAAGGAAAACGGACGCTAGAGAAGAGTAGAGGTCCTTAGCTTGTGATAAGAGTAGAGACTCAATCTCAATGTCAAGTGTAAAAGGAGACCAGAAGTGGAAGGTTGTAACAAAGTTGTGAGCAGCTAGCTAACAACGATATTTTCTTTGTTTTTCTGCAGTAAAATGTGGCTTTATGGCTATGATAGTGGCTATGCCTGAAAGACAATGCAAGGCTTTTAGACGTAGATGTTGGAGGGGAGAAGCAGACCCCTCCCTTCTTGCAGGCTAACTGTAGTTGGGAGGGCAAGCCACCTCTGATGATGCATGGAAGGAATGTGGGAGAGGTGTGAGGGTGACAGAGAGAAAGAAGCCTGGATGTTCTTTACTCTGAAATGATTTTTGCCATCTTCAGTTCTTCTGCATAAAAACAACCCTCCATACTCTCAAGTCTCTTTAATTTTTTCATTATTGCCATAGCAACGTAATTGGAATCTTAACTAATAGAGTAGATTTGTGGCTTTGGTGTGCTCCAGAGATGTGGACTGTTCTCTCTGTTCTCTCTCTCTCTCTCTCTCTCTCTCTCTCTCTCTCTCTCTCTCTCTCTCTCTCTGTGTGTGTGTGTGTGTGTGTGTGTGTGTGTGTGCGCGTTGAGGATGTGTGCACACATGCCACAGCTCCTGTGTGGAGGTCAGAGAACAATTTCAGATGTCTGTCCTTGTCTTCCACCTCATTGGAGACAAGGTCTCTTCTTGTTGTTCTCCAGTGTATATATCAGGGCAGCTGGCCCCCAAGTTTCTGAGGATTTTCCCTGTCTTCCATCTGGAGTAGGAACACTGGAATTGCAGATGTGTGCTGCTGAACTTGGCTACATGTGAGGTCTTAGGATTTGAACTCAGGTCCTCATACCTACACAGCTATCACCCTACCCAAAAGAGTTAAAAAGGAAAGGAAGAAAACACAAAACCAACAAAACCTAAAAGTAATAGGGAGTGGGAAGTGGAGAGCAGAGGGATGCAGTAAGTCTGCAGGATAGTAGGGAGGGCTCCCTGGAGAGTAGAACTTTTTTTTTTTTTTCCAGCAGTAGAGTTTAATTTTCTTCTGCAGTTTAGCTGGGGATGTTGATGGCTCAGTTCATCAGAGGTAGGAATTTACCAGATGGGTAGGACAGAAAAACACAGAGACAAGAGCAAAATACTGGGACACCGAATCTAAGCTGGATACAGGGAAGGAACTATGAGGGGTGTGACAAAACCTAAAGTGAGCAGAGAGGGGCTCCAGAGACCTTGGCTATCCTCAGTGATGAAGGGAAGTGGAAAGCACAATGAAATTTGTAACTTCAGGGAGTGGAGAGTCTATTGAGAGAGAGGAAATGGCATTGGTGACTGTGGGCCCCAACCTGCGAAACACGGGCTGTAAGAGGGAGAGAAGCTTTGAAGGGGGTAAGGAAGATTTAAATATGGTCATAAAGGATCCGGAGAGCTCTTCATAGGAGAAGGAGATCAGATATCCAGATATCTGCCTCCCTTTCCTTCTCCCCCTCTCTCTGCACACACAGGTATGATCAGTCACATGGGGGCACAATGAGAAGGCAAGTGTTTTCAGATTAGAAATAACCATCAAAAAAAGTGGAATCTGCTGGTACCTAGACCTAAGACTTGTAGCTTAAGAACTGTAAACAAATTTATTCCTATTATTTAAGCTACCCAGTCTGTGATATTTTGTTAGGGCATGCCCATTCTCTAACGGTTTCTCATACCTTTTCCCATATATCTTTTTTAGAAATCTTTGTGAGTGTGTGTGTGTGTGTCTGTGTGTGTGTGTGTGTGTGTGTGTGTGTGTGAGAGAGAGAGAGAGAGAGATTGATTTGTGTATATGTGTGAGCAAATGCATTCCTGTGGGTTCTGGCACTCACGTGCTTTGGCATGGGTGTGGAGGTCAGAGGACACCTTGGGTGTTAGTCCTCACCTTTCATTTTGTTGGAGACTGGGTTTCTTCTTGTTTGTCACTGCATAGGCTAGCTGGTCCACACATTTCTGGGAATTGTGTGTCTCTGAGTGGAATCTCACTGTGGGTGTGCTGTGATTACAGACACACACTGCTATGTCAAAGATCTGGGGATCCCAAGCCAGGCCCCCATGCTTGAATGACAAGCCCTCTACCCACTGAGCCTTCTCCTCAGCCCTCCATACTTCTTTCATTACTTTTTTCCTTGTTCTTGTTTGTTTGTTTTTGTTTTTGTTTTTTCGAGACAGGGTTTCTCTGTGTAGCTTTGCACCTTTCCTGGAACTCACTCTGTAGCCCAGGCTGGCCTCGAACTCACAGAGATCCAACTGCCTCTGCCCCCCGAGTGCTGGGATCAAAGGCCTCTTTACTTTTTTTTCTATCTTTCCTCATTCTTATACTCAGAGCTTGCCTGTAAATGAAGGGTCATACTTAGCTTCAGGAACCTTGAATTGCTGAACATTTCTCTTTTTTCTTTTTAATAGAGGTTTAAATTATTTCCATTTTTGTATTTTGTTCATATTCTTTCCCTCCCCCAACTCCTCTCAGAACCTACACACCCCATTTCCACCCAACTTCATGTTCTCTCTCTCTCTCTCTCTCTCTCTCTCTCTCTCTCTCTCTCTCAAGAAAAAAATCCCAAATCAAAACAAAGACAAAAAATGCCAAAACAAAACCAACCAACCAACCAAAAGCACACAAAAAACATGGCCTGTGAGTTTATAAGTGCACAAGCCTTGTTGTGTCTGAAAGAGGCCGTTTCCTTTTGCCTACCTACCACCTCTAGCTCTTATAATCTTTTCACTTCCTCTTCTTTGATGGTAACTTTCTTTTCAAACATAATATTTTTATTGATTATCTGGGAATTTCATACAACACACCCTGATGACACTTGGTTCCCATTCCTCCCAGGCTCACCCCCCCCACCCCCCCACCCCCCGCAAAAGAAAAAAATACACCAAGTCTATTTGGGGTTAACCATATACTCATTGGAGCATGGTCAAACTCTGTGACACCCCCTCACCAAAGAAACAGTCCAGACAGGAAGCCATTGAAGACAGTCCTTAAGAATGGTGATCAAGATGCTGAAGTGTAGCTCGTTATAGTCGATTTAATTTCTTTTGCATAGCATGTTGGTCTCATCTCTGCACCATGCTAATCTCCTCTCCTCTATCTGACTACTGCTGGGTAACGGAGGTGATGGTCAGGTAATCCTGTGAAAACTCTGATCTAGTAAAAGTTGTTCAGTTAATTAGTTCAGCAGTGTTAAAGATTAAACTTAGGGCCTTGCTCATGGCTGGACAAACACTCTACCACTGAGCTACATTCTCAGCCAATGAAGTGCTTTATAAATACAAAAGTAAAACTAATAGCTACTGTGGAGAAGAGGGATTTCCCTGAGTGAGAGGGGAAGGGGGTGAAAATGTGTTAAAGGGATAGATGTTCATTACTCCAAATGAAGAAATTCTATCCAGGCCAAAGGCCTTCCAGGGTTTGGAGAGAAGGTTGTACAGGGCCAGGAAACAGGGAGGGTTTAGATAAGAACAAGAAAGGAACTGCAAAGTCAGTATGAACATTCAAAGGAAAGACTTGGATCCTCATGCTAGAATTGTTCAGAAACCCATGTGTTCAAGTAGCCTGTCAAATCACGTGATGTCCCAAGCAGAGCCAGGTTCCAGCTGAGAGAAGCTGTTGTAACTCAAGTCTTGACCTTCCAAGGTTGTATTTGGCTTTTATTTTGGGCCTTGGGGCTTCTGGGCCACTAAACTTGACTCTTGTGGTTAGAACAATTTATATTTCCCAGGCATGCTCTGACCCAGTAACACAGGTATGATCCTTCTTTCAATACTCAATATCATAACTGAGGGAGGTGAACTTTAGTAAATGCTCAGAAAAAGCACCCAAATAGAGAGGAATACCTAATACCCAGACAGATAATGTGTGGGACAAGATACTTATAGTTCGAAGCAGCTGACAGGTCCTCAAAATACTAGTAGTTTATTTGAGAAGCCTACCATTCACACACACATTAGAGTCAGGGTCATGTAATAAGCTCTAAGACACACACACACACACACACACACACACACACACACCGAGTTTAGGTCCATACAGGAGATAAATTGCATCTTAGTTCCGGGGCTTTCTAGCTTTCCCTTTTCCCCAACTCCTAAGTCCTTTTCTCTGGGTATGATTAGGTTGCCTTCTCTCTAGTCTGCACCTTTCAAGGCTTTCTCCACATTACCATGATACGTGGATATGCTTCAGTGTTGAGCTCCTGCCTACGCAATCCCTGCCCACACAGGAGGCTCTTCTCTTGGCATAATTAAACAAAGAGGAAAATGGCTGGGAAGGCAGCCAGCTGGAGTCAGAGCAGGCAGTAATGTTGGGCAGAGGGAAGAAATCAGGGGCAGCACTGGCCTTCCAGGTCCCCGAACTTGTCCTGGGGGAGAGCAGAGCCACGTGCCAAGGTGTCTTTGGCTGACTGATCACACATGGTGTCAGACTGGACCCTCAAAGCTGGTCAATGAAGGCCAGAGATCTACCAGGTCAAGGCCTCACTTGAGAGCTAATAGAGCCAAAGGAAAGCCACTCAGAGAGAGCTTCCAAGAATGTCCCCAAATTATTAGCTTCTGTCACTCCTGTGGAACCTGCTGGTGAAGGGAGAAGGCTGAGAGCAACAGACTGAGATACGGAGGGTACTTGTTAATTTGTTAATCTTGTAGAGAATCTGGGCTCAGCTCCCAGATCTCACATGGTGCCTCATAACCCCCTGTAACTCCATTTCCAGGGCATCTGAAGTCCTCTTCTTACCTCTAAGGGTACCAGGCACATACGTACATACATGTACATACACATAAAACAAAATAATAAATCTAAATTTTTAAAAAAGTCTTAACAAGTGTTTCCACTGATTAGTCAGGACCACAGTTCCCTCCAATATTATCTTTGCCCCTCAAATTTCATTTCTTCCTGGGTATTTCCCCTAGTTTTTCAAAGTAATGTAATTCTGAAGCCTGGAAGAGGGTTGTAAGGGGAGGAAGAACCTGGCACCCTCTGCTGGCCAGATCTGGTACTACCTGAAGAGCCCAGAGGCCCACAGGAGCTAGAATGCTTAAAAGCAAAATCACAGGTAGAGGGACATGAGTAATAGTGATAGATGATTTTCATTATGGAAAAATCTCTATCTTCCAGGTGCTGGTGTGAATTTTACATTCATAAATCAATTCACATTTTAAGTCTCTAGCATTTGCTCTCAATAGCTCGGAAAGATTTTGTAGAACAGACTGAGGGTTTCCCAGCTAGTAAGCGCTACTTCAGAAGCAAACCTCAAGTCTGATTGGCTACAATTACATGCTCTGTCTCACTGGCTGTATTTCAGTCTGGCTTAACAGGCTCCCTGACTTGAGCCCTGTGTTTGATCCCGGTTGGACAATCCATCCCTGATTTCCAGACTCATGCTAAACTCCCTGAGCCCCAAGCAAGAATCCACCCACGTTGTCTCCTGTTGTTAGAGCTTGCATTAGCTCTTACCTCAGGGTGGATAGCCAATCTCCCTACGAGTCTGATTCCTTTCCAAGCTTGAGAAGTTGTTTTCATGTCTTTCAGGGTTAGCAGTCAAACACAAAGAAATAAAGAAAACAGAAAGGGGGGGTGGGCTGATAATTTTTCTGCAGGAGAGTAGCTAACTGGAAAAATAGGAAGGGGTGAACAACTTGAATTTCAGCCAGCAGTATCCTGCAGTCATGACTCTTGAAGAGAGGATGATGAGGCCCAAGTCTGCTAGAAGAGAGGAGAGCTAAACCTCAAGGCAGCCGTGATCTCAGCAGGAAAGCCCTTGACATATTTTGACACTTTGGTGCAAATCTAGCAGCACACATGATGTAGGTGTGCAGATGTTTGCCCTCTCCCCCGCTTCTCCAGCATAGCAGGTGGTTCCCGCATTTGTGGCTGCATCCTTGAGATCGTATTTCATCACAATGGGCAGCCTTGTTGGTGGAGTCGGGTCACAGCTCTGCTTCACAGGAATGACTTGGTCTCCCCTGGTTACCATAGTGACTGATCAAAAGCACTGCTCTCTGCAAAGGAGGGAACTTGAATAGCTTTAGCCCCAAGCTGAGGTTATCTCTTTCCTTTACAAATAAATAAAATAAAATAAAATAAAGATGACAAATCTAGGTTTCCTTTCGTGTGAGTTAGGAGCCCAGTGATTAGGGGTGTGCTATTTAATCCCCTAGCCTCAGTTTCTTCTTTTAAACATGGAGATAAAAATGATGAAATGAGACAATGCAGATGGCCCAGAACATGTCATAAAGTAACTCCTCAAAAAAAAAAAATCAAACCTAGTATTTTTCAGTTGTTCTATGGGCTCCAGTTTCCTGATCTGGAAAGAATGAGCATAATAAAAAGCTTCCTAATACTGTTAAAAGAACCAAAGAGTAAAACATATGTATAGCAGTCACCAATGCCTCTACCAGTGTGAAAAATACTGTATATACTGTGAGTTTTACAAGTTTCATTAAAGTTTCTAACCATCTAGGATTTGATCTCAGCTGTATTTTATGGATTCCTGGCTGTTTTCTCTTCCCCAACTCAGGGTCTTGCAAATGTCTTTGGCCATCTGGGCAGAGTTTGTTATCTTCTGACAGGGCTGACGGGGATGTGCTTGGGTCAAGCTTACATACGTTTAGGGAGTGCACTCTGAGGCTCCTGTGCTTCATGAGACTGTGATCATTCTCTAGTTTCCAAGATTCAGCTCTGAGTTCTTCCTAGTCTGTGCCCTCTGTGAAAGTGGGATCCAAGTTGCTTCCTCCCAAAAGATTATAATAGGCAGAAATTTGGCTGTTATTACTTTTGTCTTCTGAATATGGCAAAGGGAGATTGGCAGGTGTAATTAAAATTAATAGTTGGCTAACCTTGAAACAGAGAAATTATTCTGCATTATTCAAGCTGACTTAGCTTAATCTGATGGGGCCCCATGAAGAAGAGCCTGTTGTGGAATATTTAACTATGTAAAGATGTGTTACATTTGTTTGTGATCCATTTGTTTAATTATGCAAAGATGTGTTGCATTTGTTTAATTATGTAGAGATATGTTGCTGTTTCACCTTGCCTGCCTAAAGCACCTGATGAGTCTAATAAAGCTGAATGGCCAATAGCTAGGTAGGAGAGGGATAGGCGGGGCTGGTGGGCAGAGAGAATAAGTAGGAGGAGAAATCTAGGCTCGAGAAGAAGAGGGAAGAAGAAGAGAATGAGGGAGAAAAAGAGAGACCCGCCTGGGGCCAGAAGCCAGGTAGCTGCCAGACAGACAGACACAGAATACATATACAGAAAGAAAGAAAGAAAGAAAGAAAGAAAGAAAGAAAGAAAGAAAGAAAGAAAGAAAG
>CABHPH010132794.1:31422-41875 GCA_902168325.1 Peromyscus nudipes
AAGAAAGAAAGAAAGAAAGAAAGAAAGAAAGAAAGAAAGAAAGAAAGCCCAAGGCAAAACATAAAAAGAAACAGATTAAAATAAGAGCTAAGATAAGGCCAAGCATTCATAATTAATAATAAGTCTCCATGTCATGATTTGGGAGCTGTCTGGTGGTCCAAAAGAAAAAGCCTGCGACAATAGCTTTTCCTTTGCTTGGTCCTCGAAGTGGGATGTTTTGGGGGAAAAGGTGGAGGTGGGGGTGGAGGCAGTGTTTAAAGGAGGCATGCATCAGAAAACTAGAGAGCTGAGTCCTACAGTCAAGAGGGACAAATTCTGCCAATAGCTGGAATGAATCTGGAAGCAGATTCTTCCCCGAAGCCTGCAGCTAAGAGCCCAGTCCAGCTGACATCTGAGTCAGCTGTGAGGTAATAAGTGGTGCTGTTTTAGGCTGTGAAGTTTGTGGTAAGATCTTACAGCAAGTTAAAAAAAAAAAAACCCTAACAAACTCTTTAATTCCTGTTCCTTTAATTAGTCTTAAGAAATATTCCACCCTCAGGTCCAGAAGTTTGGGTTCTCTCTACTCTAAGTCTGTGTAGACAGATGGGAACATTTGCTTCTGAATGAATTGTTGGTGAGGTCCTAAGGGAACTGGCTTTCATAAATGGAACAGAGGTTTCTGCTGATTCCTGGTTTGGACACTGCAATCCAAAGAGCTTTATATGCAGGGGATGCGAACATTTCAGTAATTTCCTAAGATGGAGATGAGGGATGAAACGTGCAGCACCCCAGTGACTATTTCAAGAACATTTTTTTTTTGCCATACACAGAAGTATCTCACTTGATACTTGTTACATACTAAGGTTTTTAGACTAAAACAATCGACTTTTATTTTGTTCAATTTGTGTTCTAAGCTGCCTCTACCCAGCACAATTCCAAACTGTGAAAGCACTGTTTTCAACACAGTGATGGGAACTGCTCCACCTCTAGAGGACCCCATATGGTGACATCACACCCCTCATCCTAGAAGAACAGAGGCAGAAGAAGATGCACATCTGGCCTTGAAACTTTACTGTCCTGCATCCAGAGGGTTGAAGCTGGTCCATTATCACTGTGCTTGTGTTGCTTTAGATGAGGATTCTATGAGTGGCAAGAGTCACCCATTCTGACAGAGCCCACGATGGGGTCAAGTGTGTGTATCACACTGTACCAACCATAAGCTTATTTTCCTCTCCCTAAGTCCATCAGGTATGTGATGAAACCATTTACATCATACCTACCCACTCTAGTTCAATATGACTTGAAGCAGAGATGGTAGAAAAGGCTCTTGAGGAACTGGCTCTTATCTTCTTCCATCACTGGGCTTCTATGTTTAGGGTCTCCTCACTTTGGTTATCAAATATATATGTGTGCACCTACTATGTACCAGGCAGTTTGGGCTCTGTCAACATAGAGAGGAATGAGATAAACCCAGTGCCAGTCTATGAACCTTACATTTTATTAATAAATCACAAAATAATTACATATTTTAAAGTGTTTTAAAGTGCAATAACCCTCTTAATCTCTCCAGATAATGACACTTATCATTCAGTTATATCCCTAAGTTACACAACAGGTTCATTTTACAACACCAACTGGCACAGCTCAGACCTGAAGTCTGGCCATGCCCCGACGCAGCTGAAGTGGTGACCTAGAGTGACCATAGTTCAGACATTATATCAGACTTCTTTCCCTGTAGCTCCAACACTGTCCTTGTCCTATACCAAAGCCTCCTTTAAATGTAGCAAGGTTACCCCAACACCCCCAGTGCATCATCATTCTCTGTGATTGTGGGTTAAGTGGGTATAAGTCATAGCTTTGCTTGTGAGAATGTGCATGTGCACAGAAGACAGGAACATTTTATGTGGAACTCACAGTCTCGAGCCAGTGCGTGCGAGTGTGTTGTGTTGTGGTGTGTGTGTGTGTGTGTGTGTGTGTGTGTGTGTGTGTTCTGGTGAGTGTGGGCCAAATGTATGCTATAACCCACATCTCTAGCAAGGCATCTATAGACCAATTTACCTAAGTCTCTGTGACCTAGCAAATAGGTTGACAGTTTCTGCAGGCAAGCTTTCCTACCATTCTGGATTCACTTAGAGCTGGGAGTCATGGGGTCAGGATGAGGTCATTCTATGCCTGAGGGTCCCTCCTGGCCAGCCTTTCCCTCTCCATCCTTGGAAGTTCCTTCCCCAGGCTCAGCCTCGTCATCAGCCTCAGCCAAGTCCTCTGGCATTGGCCACTCTCTGGTCTGCCACTCCAGCCTTTCGATTCGGTAAGCGATCTTCAGTGCGCTGGACTCCAGCTCAGCTAGTAGGCGAGCAAACTTGGTCTGTAGATCATCCAGCTGCTGGTCGAGGCCTTTGAGCCGAGACTCTGTGGCCTCCTGGAGGGCGATCTCAGCTGCCTCAGCATTCACATCCAACTTATTCATTTTGAGCAGGATCTCACGGCCCTTCTCCTCCATGACGGCCTGGGCCTGTGGATACTCACTCAGCACTTCCCGCAGATCCTCCTTGCTGAGGCAAAACAGGTCCGAATAACCTAGGCTCTTGATGTTGGCTGTTCGTCGGTTTCCAGACATGTTCCCTGTGGTCCAAGGACCGACAGACGTGGGGAGAGTAGTTAGTAGGGACAGGAAGGTGACATTTCACTCCTAAACCAGGATATAACCTCCATATTGGTGCTTCCGAACCTCTTTTTCTGTTTTATTCTTTCATTTTGTAATGTGCTGGTGACCAAGCCCTGTGCTTATCGTTAACCTGCCTTGATAGATATTTAATGGGGTAGTTATATAACAACATGGCTGCTGCAGCAACTTTCAGATGGTCTGTTGGCGCTTCCACCGGTGCCCATGGAACACATCTGCTTTGTTTTCTAAGAATCCACCCCACCCACTGACCCTGGCTCAGCTCTTCCTCGGGGAGCACATAATCCATATCCTACTTCTCTCCTGAGTCCTGTGGGAGGACTCGGACAACGGCCAGATCTTTTTAATCTATGTACCCCAAAGTACCATCTTGTCTTAGGGTTCTGCCGTTCCCATTCCCCTGCCCAGCCCTGTCCCTAGCGCTTCCTCTTGAGGACTCACCTTTGATGTTGATGATACTGATCTCCCCAAAGTAGAGCCCCGCACCAAGCACAGCATACTGTGTGACACCATCATCTGCCACCACAGCCAGCTGGCCCTCCCGGATGATGTACATCTCTCGGCCAATGTCCCCTTTGCGGCATACATATTCTCCTGGTGAGTAGGTCTGGGGCTGGAGCTTCAGCACCAGCTCTTCCAGCAGGCTGGCTTCACAGTTCTGGAAGATCTGGACTCGGCTCAGGGTAGACAGGTGGACGGACACGGCAACCTCTGCCCGCAGCCGCTCAGGCAAGTGCTGCAAGATGGCTACCTCGTTGGTCATCTTCTTGTTGATCTGCAGGTGCTGGTACCTGGGAGAAAGGCAGTACCGTTTCCGCACCAGAACCCCGTGTGTCTGCCTCCACCCACTCCATCAGGACTCAGCTCTGCCAAGAACCCAGCCACACCGAGTTCTCATAAGATCAATGGGAGTACCACACATTTTCTGGTCCCCTTTCTTGGTTACAGACATGATCTTTTCCACTTCCTCCACACCTTGGAGGAAGGTGTGGAGGCACTTACCACTCCTTTACCTCCTGTCAGGCCCCCCACACCCCCAAACACAGCCACAGTGTCTGATACCACTTCTACATTGAACTGCTTTCCTCACCAAGCTCCCACCCTCTCAGACAGGCTTTGTGGTGGCTCTCTGACTTGGAGACATTTCCTTTTATTCAGAACATAGTTTGCATTATTATGATATAATCAACCATCTGTTGGCCATCTCCTGGCTTGATAGTTCCCGTCTCCACCCACTCCTTTCAGAGTCCTCCCAGGCAGTGGAAGCTCCCATTCTCTGGTCTCTATGTCACTCTTGTACACAAATTCCTCTCTTCGTCAGTCTCTTGCCTACTCTTTTCCCCTAGTCCAGATTCCCTCAGTGGAAGACACCACTTTCTAAGCCCTATCCGGCAGACCTACCAATGAATGCTATCTTCCAGCTGCCTGGTATAGCCAGTAGGTAATAAGAACAGTCACTGGGCTCAGGTCCTAAGGCAGACCTCCCCCTGGCTGGGTCTGCAACCAGCCCTCTCACCAGTCAATAACTCGCCGCTCCAACCTCCGGTTGACACGCTGCAGCTTCATGTACTTCTTTACCAGAGCGTGGTCTGGGTAGAACGCTGCATCTGCAGTGTTCATGTTGTAAATGACAGAGCTCATGCTACCCATGATGGTGGCGAAACCCATGACGGCCAGCAGGAAGTCACCCACCATGAAGAGGTACTCTTCCTCCCGGGCTGGGAGTGGCGTGTCGCCCACAGTGGTCAGAATCAGAGTGGAGAAATAGAAGCTGTAGAGATACTGGCGCCGCAAGCGCTCAAAGCCAGGCTGCGCGGGATCCGGGTATACCCATGCATCCCGTCCGAAGCCCAGGTACCTGGACAGGGCAAAGTATAAGCAGCTGTTCCAATGGATGACAACGAAGATGTAGAGCATCAGCTTGGCGATGCGGAAGGCATTTGGGTAAGCTGTTCGGGTCTCTGTGCGGTCAAAGGCCTCAAAGAGGCGGGGCACCCGGAGAAAGCGGTTTAGCCTGAGCGTGGGAATGTGGGGGCCCAGCCGCACATAGGCTGCGTCTGTGGGGATCAGGGAAGCCAGGTCCAACAGGAAGCTCCAGGTGCGGACATAGCGACTGGCGATCATGCCTTTGTCCACCACCAGGATACCCTGCTCTAGGAATCCTAGGAAGGAAGGAGAAGATGGGCTAGGGTCAACTGTGGGCAGGTTGGGGACAGGCCAGGTATGACAGGCCACACATGAGGGCAAGATGGAGGCAGGCATAGCCCTCTCCACGGTTTCTGGAGTGAGCATTGTGGCATTGTCAAGCACAGAAACACATGACAGTGCAGTCCTAGAGGTAGCTGCTTTCTTAACACATTCTTTAAGGAAATGTGAGGACAAGGTTAGCCCCAGAAACTCACTGACCTGTGTGGAAGCGCACCCCGATGTCTAGTAGGTACAGCAGGTCACTTGTGTAGTCCAGCACAAACCAGGCCACCAGGTAACTATGCTGCAAGTCAGGAAAGCAGGCTCTGCAGGGCAGGGGCAGAAGGGATTGGCTTAAAGGTACCAGCCGTGTGTAAGGTGGCTGCTAGGACAGATCCCTCAGTACTCTTTCTTGAGCCCTTCCAGGGAAGATGCCTCTCCCTTAGGCCCTGCCCTCCTGGCCTGCCCTTCTCCTTGGCGTTACTCTTTAGTACAGCTTAAGCCCCCCTCCTTCATTTAGCACCCCTGCCAAACCTGCATACAATGATGATGAGGTTATACATGACTGGGAAGACCATCGTGTTCAGCCACCAGTAGTAATAATCCCCAGATGGGTCTAGGACAGGCAGCCTCTTCCTGTAGGGAAGAAGGGACTCCTTTCATTTATCCACCAGACATTCAATGCTTGGGTTGTGATCAGGACACCAAGAAGGAGGAGGCCCCAGGGACAGGTGATTAGACCCCACACAGAAGACCAGCCTTCTCACCTGGCTTTGGATGGGGCTGGGGGGCTGGACTCTGTTGTCTTCACTTTGCTGTCCTGGCTCATGGTTCTGTGGCTCAGTCCTAAGCCTGTAGAATATCCAGTGCTTCTCTGACTACAGTGGCTTGGGAAAGTGGGGGCTAGTGCCTAGCTTCCTGGAAGAGGCTGCCCCGGGACTCCAGCTGTGTATTCTCTGTCTTTGAAGCTCTTAGCAACATACCTAGGACTAGCGGGTATGGAGTGGGTGGAGGCAACACAGCTCCAACACCCGTCCTTCCCCATCTCCCAGGGCTGAGGCTGGTTTACACCTGCCCAGCTAAACACCTTTAATGAGGTCCCTGGGGACGGTGGGAGGTGGAGGCTTTGGAAAGAAGCTTCGTTTTCATTTCTGTCTTTTCTTTTTTGCCTTCCACTTAAGCCTATGGTATCAAGGTCAGGAGATCCAGCCTGCCTTCAGTGTAGGTTTGAATTCTGTTTTTACCTTGTGTATGTTCTCCGTTTGGGCCTAGTTATTTATTTAACAATTATGTGCCAAGTGGCTCATTCATGTCAGGTGGTAAACTAGTCTCTAGGGACAAAAAGGTGCCTCTCACATCAGAGGTGTTTTCATTAGCTACAGCTTCATCTACAGACACATCACCTAATGTTCTGGGGGTACATGTGTGTCATCTTGTGCTACTTTACCTTCATACTTTTCCTATTATCTCTCATGCCCAATACCACCAGCTATTGCATGTATTTCACGGACCCTCAACTTCTTTAACTTTTCCTGTTGAAACATTTCTTTTCATAACAAAATAAACAGATCTCCTATACTTTCCCCTTCAAGTTGATATCCCTGTTGCTATTGTCATCTTGTTTAGTAAGAAGTCATCATTAAAATTCCAGCTGTATGCCAGGCCAATACTGTGCTAAGTGAGTGGGACAATCCCCTAGATGCTCAGGCTTGTAGGAGGAACGTTCAGTAGGGCAGGATGCATTTAGGTAAATACACAAGGGTAGTCCTTACAAAGAGTCTGGCGAGCATTCTGTTAGATGAATAGGTAGAGGGCTTTATGGTGGTAGGAAGAGTCCCAACTGAGCTGAGCTAAGTATGCAGATGGGAGAATGGACAGCACCAAGGTAGGGTGTTTGAAGTGTGCAACAGCATAAAGGCATGGAAAATTGTGGTGACTGGAAGAATATCAATAGTTTAAAAATATTTAAAAGTTTTATTTAATATAATTAGTGTGCAGTGTGTATGTGTGGGGGCAGACAGTGGTGGCACACGCCTTTTATCCCAGCACTCGAAGAGAAAGGTGGATCTCTGTGAGTTCAAGGTCAGCCTGGTCTATAGAGTGAGTTCCAGGACAGCCAAGGGCTAGACAAAGAAACTCGGTCTCAAAAAAACAAAACAAAATAAAGGAGAATAAAGAGAGAGAGAGAGCTTGCATGTACCACGGTGACTATGGAGGTCAGAGTACAACTTTTAGAGTCAGTTGACGCATCTAGGGATCAAACTGGAGTAGTGAGGCTTGCGTAGCAAGTGCTTTTACCTGCTGAGCCATCTTGCTGACCCTCAAATTTTAAAAAAGAGAGAGGGGACAAGAAAGGGGAGGTAGTGCTGAAAATGAGGCTGAATGGTGGGCAGAGGCCAGGTCAGGAGACTTTTATCAGCCATGAAATTAACTTTGATTTTTTTAATAGACAATAGGGTAGTGTCAGATTTATATTTTTGGAGTTTCTTGAAAGAAACAGCTATATCCCTAAGTAATTGTTTTCAAGATGCTTTTATCCATAGCTTTTGTAATGCCACCATTTCTTGGTTTTCTGTTTCTTTCCTAGTCTCTTTTTATAAGCTGCTTTGCCCATCCCTTCTAGGTTAGTGTTTCCTAGAACTCTTAGATCTCACTCTTTCCATCTTCCATACACCATCTGGATGATCTTAGTCACCCAAAGAATTGCTTTGACATCTAGTAACTCTCATGAACTCCCTTGAGCATCAGTCATCCACTCAACTAACTGCATACTAGATTCCACTTTGCTGTCCCTCAATCACACTGTCTTAGTCACTGCTCTAATGCTGTGAAGAGACACCATGACCATGACAACTCTTATAACTGAAAGCATTTAATTAGGGCTTGCTTACACTTTCAGAGGCTTGGTACATTTATCATCATGGCAGGGAGCATGGCAGGCTTGGTGCTGGAGAAGTAGTTGAGAGCTACATCCTGATCTATAGGCAGAGGGAGGAGAGTGGCATGGGTTTTTGAAACCTCAAAGGCCACCCCTAGTGACACACTTTTCCAACAGGGCAACACTTACTAATCTTTTTAATCCTTTCAAATAGTTCCACTCCCTGGTAACTGAACATTCTAATATATGAGCCCATGGGGGTCATTCTTATTCCAGCCACTATAGTCACTTTCAACTGACTGCATCTGTACCCTTATCCTCCTTCACCTACTCTTTTTCAACATCCATTTCTGTCCTTTCAGCAAAAAACAAGGGACCGATATTTACTCTTATGTAACATGGTGGATATTTTAAAAAACGACCACAAATTCTTTGATGTTTGTCACTTGTGACTGTCAACTGATAGAACACAGAAAAAGTGATGCTGTATGATGATCTGAGTCTAGATCATCGTAGACTGTGTTGCTTTTTTCTGGGTCTCTTGGAATGTATTTTGTGTGATAACCCCCTCTCAGGATCCTTGCTCTTTTAGATCCTGGCCACCACATTGTGAGAAACTCTGGAAGTCTGAGCTGAGTTCAGCCTTTCAGTTGTCGCAGCCCAGGCATAGTACATATGACTGAAGAAGACTTTAGATCAGCAGTTCTCAACCTGTGGGTCTAGATCCCTTTGGAGGTCATGTATCAGAGATCCTGCTATCAGATATTTACTTCATGATTCATAACAGTGGCAAAATTACAGTTATGAAGTAGCAACAGAAAAATTTTATGGTTGGGGGTCACCACACCTTGAGGAACTGTATTAAAGGGTCATTAATTAATGCAGCATTAGGAAGGTTGAGAACTACTGCTTTAGATATTCTAGTGACTAAGCTCAAGTCACTCCCACATATGAGTTTCCTATATAAAGCTCCAGAAATCATGGGACAGAAATAAGCCATTTCTGCTGCACCTTATTGGTTTCACAGAATCTGGAAGCATAACAGGCCTTCTGTTTTATGCCAGTAATTACGGGTGGTTTGTTACTTAATATTATGAGTTGAATCTTGAATGTTCACTTATAGGCTATGTGTTGGTCAGTAGCTAATGGAGCTATTGGGGGGTAGAACTTTTAGGAAGGGGAGCCAGAAAGCATGCCAATGGGGGTATGCCCTTGAAGAGGATATTGGGATTCTGACATTTTCCATCTAGCCCTTTACTTCCAGGATGCCACAAGGTGAGCAGCCTCCTTTGCCACATACTTTGTGCTATGACGTACTTCCTCACCACAGGCCCAAAGGCAACCAGGGGCAGAAATTTCTGAGTGAAGATAAACTTTTTTTTAACTTATTAATCTTAAGTATTTGTCACAGCGATGGACAGCTGACCAGTACAGTAACTACCATTACCCTAGCAACAATAGAGAAATATACAGCTTGATAAATTTTCACAAATTGAACTTATCCATCTCAGGACTTGGATGAAGAAGCAGAACTATTATAGGCCTCAGGAATCATTTTTTTTCCTTTCTAGTTAATGCTATTCCAATGGTAATCATACCTTGATTTCTAATAGCAATGCTTTTTTACATGTTTCTTAAATTATTTTTCTTTTTCCATTCTTTGTGTGTGTGTGTGTGTGTGTGTGTGTGTTTGCATGTGTGTGTGGGTGTGCATGCACATGGGTCTATGTGCATGTGAAGGCTGTAACTGACAGAAGGAATCATACTTGATTGCTCTTCCACCTTATTCAATGAGACAGGTTCTTTCACACAAACTTAGGGTTACCTTCCAAAGCTGGATACAGGTGGGTGACCACACCCACCTGTTATATATGTAGGTACTGGGGAATCTGAACTCTGTTCTTCACACTTGCTTAGCACTTGATTGTTTTTGAATTATTGATATTTAATCCTTCCTCTCCCCGTTCATAGTCATCCAATTATCAAACCCTTCCAATGTACACATACTGCCTTCTCTACATTCTTACCATCCTATTTTGGGCCTTGCTCTTGAATGACATTTGGAAAGGTGCCCTGTCAACTTGATCATGTATAAAATTGTATCTCTCTATTGTTCCAAGAATACAATATAAACTAACATGGCCTACCAGACCTGCAGTACTTTATTTTCTGTTTTTATCCTCATCTGATCTTTGCTTTGCATGTTTTCCAGGCTCCATACACACTGTACTGGTTACAGTTCTCAGTGTCTTGTCCATTCTGCCTTGCCTTAGTATAGCTAATCCTTTAGGCTGAAATTTCCATTTTTCTTCTTTTGAATACTTTTTACTTTGAACCAATTTTAGACTTACAGAAAAGTCGCATAAGTAAAATTGTAAACTCCTTTCCCATGTTTTCCTGTCATCCATCATTTTATTTAATTATCGAATAATGATCACAATCGGGTAACAGTGATATAATACTTTCAACAGACTTTATCGAAAACTATTTCTCTATCTTAGTGTTTCACACTCTTGTTTCAGCCAGCATCTCCTCCTGGAAAATCATCCCTCAGCTCTTTCATCCTCCATGCACAGAAATCATGCTAAGTGCTGCTTGCAGATGCTTCTTCTTTTACAGCCCTAATACTATGTTGTAACTGTTTGAGACCGGTTCTAATGGATCAGGAATTCAGATTGTCATGTAGGAACTTATTCCGCGTTCTACGGGGTCATGGAAGCTTTGGG
>CABHPH010132795.1:0-23603 GCA_902168325.1 Peromyscus nudipes
CCCCCATCAAGCCACCCATTATGTTCCCACCCCCCAATCCACTCCTGTTTCTGTTCAGGAAAGGGCAGGTCTCCCATGATATCAACAAAACATGGTATATATCAAGTTGCAGTAATGAGTCCCTTTATTTCTGATAGTTATACTATCAAAAATACTACTAATACTACTAATCATATTTGGCAAACTTAGAGAAGCCATTCATTAAAGTAAGTAACTTGTATGTGCACAGCCCAATTTTTTGAAAGCTTTCAAATATTAAAAAAAATAAACTAAAGATCAAGATGCTTCATCAAAATACCAAGGGCTCTATTTCCAGATGAAAGAAAAGAGACGCTACTGAGGGAAGGCACTGTCTAAGAAACAGCAGCAGGATATTGCCCACACTGAAGCTTTCTCGGTCCTCACCCCCAAAAGGTCAATGGGTGTCCAGCAGGATGGAAGCCAGCTGTTGCTGGGAAGAGTTCTTGCCTGTCATAACCGAGGACCTGAGCTTCATCGCCAGCACCAGAAAACAAAACAAAAAACCCTCTTCTTCCCCAACACCATGCAGCTACAGACACCAAGACATACATAAAAAGGTGAATCCTTTCCAGAAGGTTTCCACTGGAGAGAAGGAAACAAAAAGATAACAAAGGGTGCCAAGTGGAAATGACTGTTGGCCCAGAATCTTCTAAGCAAAACGACCAGCTAATGGGAAACAATGGGGAGGGGGAGTAGAAATAGTAGGATCTACAATATTTACTTTTAAAATATTCAAATGTACGAAATGACTTATAGATGTGCTCTAGAAGATAGAATTAAACCATGAAAGGCGTGGTACTCTGAATGAGAATGGCCCCTGCAGGTTCATATATTTGGATGTTTGGTTCTCAGTTGGTGGAACTGTTTGGGAAGGATTAGAAGGTGTGGCCTTGTTGGAGAAGAAGTGACACTTGGGGTGGACTTTTAGGTTTCAAAAGCCCATTCCAACCCAGTCTCAGGCAGTCTCTTTCTGCCTCCTGCCTGCAGATCAGGGTGTGAGCACTCAGCTACTGATTCATCGCTATACCTGCCTGCCTGCCACCATGCTTCACCACCACGATAAACATGGACTAACCCTCTGAAACTGTATGCAAGCTCCCAGTTAAATGCTTTCTTTTATAAGATGACTTGGCCATGGTGTCTCATCATGGCAATAGAATGGTATCTAAGAAAGAAAATGGATACAGGATGGAAAAAACAGTAGACCCAAACAAGAGAGATAAATATAAAAAGGAACTTGAGCAACAGAAGAGATAGAAAGTAAACCTTGAGTTATATAGAACTATGATTATATCATGATGATAACATAAAGACCAAGTTAGATTTACAGTAAAACCTTAGAAGAGAAGTCGGAAGGAAGGATGCGACAGCATTCATGAAATCCCTACAGGATGGCTGTGTAAACAAGGCCTGCACAATGCCACCATACATTGCCACATCACCACAAATAGGGGAAGTTTCATAAGGCCCCACCTCTAGATGAAGAGCTACAGGCAATCGAGATTGCTGAGAGAGGGAGAGGCCTGAAACACATGTACCTACAATCAACACCAAATGTACCCAGTAGGGGTGTGTGTGTGTGTGTGTGTGTGTGTGTGTAACAATAAGAATTATAGAAGTTGTCATAAATAAAAAAAGAGGAAGCGAGGGGAGTCAGTGTACCCTGGAAATAATCAATTAGTATGGATTAAGCAAAAAAAAAAAAAAAAGGATCATGGCAGAAACATGAAAGAGATTTTAGATTCAGTACTCTCCTTCAAACTACGGAGCTGTTACAACAACAGGAAAAAGAGCACTCCCGAAACCAAAAGACCCAGGTTCAGATCCCAGCTGCATCACTATGGCTTGAGTAGTGGTGCTCCATCTTTAACCTCCCCACGGGTACTAATTCCTTCTTTATGTGTAACTGTGAGAATTAATTAATGCTTGTAAAACACTGGGGAATTACCCAGCACATCAGGCTTTGAATACAGGTTGGCTGTAAGTGTAATGACGGAGTGGTGTGTTTCCCGTGTGGCCGTGGATGCCCCATACCCATGATGCTCCATACCCATGCACACATGGGTAGCACTAGTTAGACTTAGAGGGCCGAAAGCTGGGAGCAGAACACGCGGTGGGGCAGGGAAAGCGGAAGGATGGAAATGAGGGGTGAATATGATCATATTTTATTTATACATGTATGAAATTCAAGGATAAATAAAAATTATAATTAAAAAAAAACTCTCATCAGGCATGGTAGCACACGCTTTTAATCCCAGAACTCAGGTGGCAGAGTCAAGCAGATCTCTGTGAGGTCTGCCTGGTCGACAAAGCAAGTTCCAGGCTAGCCATGGCTACCTAGTGAGATCTTGCCTCAAAAAACAAAATTAAAAAACAAAACAAAACAAAACAAAAACCTCATTAAGTGTGGGGCTGGGAAGATGACTCAGCTGGAAAAATGCTGCCATGTAAGCATGAGGACCTCAGTTCAAATCTTCAGTACTCAGATTAAAAAACAAAAATCCTGATCTAGTCCATGTCTGTAATCCCAGCACTGGGGAGGTGGTGGCAGGCAGATCCCTGGAACTCATTAGCCGCCCAGCCAGCTTAGCCTGTAGGCAAGCTCCAGGTTCAGAAAGAGACCCTATCTCAAAAATCAAGGTGGAGAGTCCCTGAGGAAGACACCCAATGTCCTTCTGGCATCCACACATGCACACACTCATGCAGACAAGTACACATGCCTAGCACACACAGACATGCGCGCGCGCGCGCGCACGCACACGCACACGCGCGCGCGCGCACACACACACACACACACACACACACTCCAGGACAAATGAATATAGGACTTGAACAACAAAAGAAACGGAAGGAATAATTTGTTTTATGAACGTCACTATATCCTGGTGAGATTACAGACATTTACAAATAAAGATAAAAACCAGTCAGGTAAGAGAGAGGGGAAGAATGGGAGAGAATCACAACAAGTTAAAGTTGCTAGGAACAGAGTATCAGTAATTAGGTACTGTAATATTAAGAAGTACCTGCAGAAATACATGATTTTGTGATTTGGAGGAAATGTGCAGAAGAAATATCAGAAGAATTTAAAGAAGCTGCCTCTATACCCAAGAGTGCCTGCAGAAACTTTGATGAAATCCATGTTAGGCTTTTAAAGTCAAATAGGAGCTGGGCATTGGTGGCGCACGCCTTTAATCCCAGCACTTGGGAGGCAGAGCCAGGCGGATCTCTGTGAGTTCGAGGCCAGCCTGGGCTACCAAGTGAGCTCCAGGAAAGGCGCAAAGCTACACAGAGAAACCCTGTCTCGAAAAAACCAAAAAAAAAAAAAAAGTCAAATAGGAAATCTATAGTACGCACTGGCTGCTAAGTACAGAATTATCCAGTTTGCATGTGGTAAAGTGACATCATCGAGAATTCCTGGAAAGAAGCCCATCTGGAAGGACTGACTGGTTAAAACCACAGTGACATGAGGAGGTTGGAATGCTGCAGATCCAGAGACTACTTTTCTTATCCCAAGTTAGCTTTAACTCCCTATACAGCCATTTTTGCCCACCTCTACATCAGATATAACATCCTGTGGCTAACAGATAACAAACCTTTTAAAATCTAGTACCTTAGCAGACCACTTAGCGTCCATCAACCCAAAAGCTAAGACTATCATCTGAGAAAGTCAGGCCTATAAGGAAAGTTTCACCCATCTTACTGTGACGCCTCTCAGATGTACCCACTAATGTCTTTTACACTTTTCTTGACTTATGACTTTGTTTTGTAAAAGCTATAAAACTTCATGAAACTGCTTCCACAGTGCATGAAATTTGGGGTAACCTAAATCTGAGTTCCCAGGCCATGGTCACTCCAAAATTTGGCTCCAAAATAACTGTATCTCACTTCCTTTTAAGGGGAGGGCTGTTTTTGGTTTTTTGTTTGTTTGTCTTTGCATAGACAGTGCTTTTCAGGAGAAGAATGTTCATCTTAGGGGGGTTTCTTAACGACAGAAGCTAAGGATAAAATAGAGTATCTGCAAATGAATGCAAATAAATCATACATAGGCTATCACACATATAATTAAATTTTTACGTCTAGGAATACATATGCAGAGAGAGAAAGTAAATACAACAAAATGCTAATTGCATGCTAGCTAATGAATATTTGTGAAAGTAATGTTTTGATTATATGACTCCTTCAGTTTTCTAAGTGTAAAACTTTAATGAGTGAGTGGAAATGTTGCTTTTTGTTATAAATAAGCTCTTCTGCAGTATATTTTGAAATGTAGATACATAAATCCTTTGAAAAGAATTTAACAAAAAATTATGATCTTTTCCCTGTAATTCTCAAGTGAGCTAAAATCTAAGTACAGTTTATAATTTCTATTTAAAAAAAATCACAAAAAGCTTAAGGTTCTATTTTCACATTTTATCCATTTTACTGAATTAGCCGAGTGTCTGCTAATGAGCCTATGGGTTCTGTTAACTACAATGCATGGCACTAAAACTACACTTTAAAGCACGATAAGGATCGTCAAGGATTAAAATAACATCTTCGAATATACAGCATCAGAGTCTAGCTATTGTCTTCCATATGAATCGTGAACATTTTCATAGAAAACAATTGCCTACATTTGAAAGACATTAGAAGAGATGGTTACATAACTACCTGAATTTGTCTGGTTTGCCCGAGAGTGGGCATGCTGACAAAAATGCATGTGGTTTTTTTGGTTTGGTTTGGTTTGGTTTTGGTTTGGTTTTGGTTTTTTGAGACAGGGCTTCTCTGTGTATCCCTGACTGTCCTGGAACTGGCTCTGTAGATCTCTGAACTCAGAGATCCACTTGCCTCTGCCTCCTGAGCGCTGGGATCAAAGGTGTGCGCCATCACCACCCAGCTTTTTTTTAATGCATCAATATGCACACAACAGAAATCATATTAGAAGCTTTATTCTTAGAGATAATTGCTGTTTTTAAGCAAAATACGAAGTACTTCATCTGTATTAGCATATTAAATATCATTTATCTTTTCTCTTAATTTTTCTCATGGTTGTATTTTAGGGCATGTTGTTATAATTACCTCCTTTTGATAAATAAGGTAATAAAGAGATCAGCAACGTGGAGACTGAAACAATGCAAAATAAACGCAGCTGTTTTCTGACAGAAATCCTCTAATCTGGTCCCCAAGAAGTCTATGCATTAAACTGGATCAGGCAGCTAAGTGCAAACATTGAAGTGGATGTATCCTCCCTTTCATCATCTCAGCCATCCTCTGAGAATACACTGAGATCACAAAGCAAGGCTTAATGCTCACTCCATCCAACACCACCAACCTTTCCAGCACAGATAAGATACTGACACAGAGTCAGAGTGACAGGCACAGGACAGGGATGGAGCCATCGCTCTCCCAAAAGGTCATCTAGTTCACAGACCCAGGGGTTTCCCCACTTTGCAGGCTTGAATAAATGTGTGAAAACAATGAATGGAAAGTAAGTGAGTGCTATGAATGTTTGTAATATATTCATAAATTAGATTGGTTAAACGACTTGGAATGAGAAGTAAATTCTACCTCAGGTAATTTTACCACAAAAATCCTTACCCAGGGAAGAGCACACCAAATGGTTATTCCATGTTGAATGGTAAGCCCTGAAAACATACATATAAGTAACATTATACAAACTGAGTAGGTTGTATTTATGTACATAGGAATATATATATTACATATATACACATAGACATATATGCATACAACAATAACTGATGAAAAAAGAGGCCATGAATTTGAAAGAGGGCAAAGAGGAATATAAGGGGAGTTTGGAGGGACGGAAAGGAGGAAGTGATGAAATTACATTATAATCTCAAATTATAAAAGTGATAATTTTAAAAAGTAGAGAAGTGATTGTTACTCCTTGTCCTGAATACTTTGATTCTGCAGGGATAAACGTCATGACCAAAAGCAACTTGGGGAGGTAAGGTTCACTTTGGCATGAAGGATTCAGCCCATCACTGGGGAAAGGCAAAGCGGGAACTCAGGCAGGAACACGGAGGCAGGAACTAAGGCAGAGACCATAGAGGAATGAATGATGCTTGCTGGCACGCTCAGGTACATTTCCCATAATGCCCAGGCCCACCTGCTTGCTCAACTACATTTCCCATAAAGCGCAAGCCCACCTGCTCTTGGACAGCTGGGCCCTTGCATACCAATCAACAACCAAGAAAATGTCCCACAGACATGCCTAAAGGCTAATCTGATAGAAGCAACCCCTCAGATGAGATTCCTTCTGCCCCGGTATGTCCAGGTTTATCCCAGGTGACAAGAAACTAACTGTGACACTTCCTATGGGGTATGTTGTGTATACAAAGTGATAGAAATATTATCTGTGGTGAAACTGTTTAAGAATATTGAATCCTAGGGTAGGAGAGGTTGCTCGGAAGTTGAACACTTACTGCTCTTGCAGAGTATCTCTGGGTTCAGTTGCCAGCACCCATATCAGGTCTCTCACAACTGCCTGTTCTAGGAGATTCAGCACCTTCTGGACTCTTCTGGCATCTGAATGCATGTGGTGCACAAAAACTCATGCAGGTACACATGCATGAATTGAGAGGCGCTGGTAGTGAAAGTCCATGAGAGTATACAGCAGTGACAACTAGTGTTCAGAAGGTCAACCTATCAGAACTAAGGGTTCTGTTAGAGGAAACCATCACACAAGGTGTTATGGGAATACTGCCTTTTGAATGAACTGGCTGTCTGTTGTTGTTCTGGTGCAATAACAGCTATGAGTCTCCCCATTTACCATGCATCTCCATGTTACGTGTATATGTAATCTCATGATTGCATCTCAATCTTGGGCACAACTTTCCCCATACATTTGGGGTAATTGGACAACTGTCCCCAGCTGTGTTTATTTTTCATTAACATATATCTGGCCAGGGCCATTCTCCGGACAAAAGTATTTCAGCAAAGATATCTTTTTCCAAGGACAAAACTGCACATAGATAAACATATCACTCACAGATAGAGAAAAGAACCACTAACAATTAAATCCTCAACCCCTTACCTTCACCCCGGGTTATTTACACAAGACCCTAACTTAAGAGATTTACTGCTCACATTCCTGGGATGATGTTTTAGCCATCTGCTAGTTACTGAGTTAAGGCAGTTACTTCCCACTGACCCAAGGAGACTGCCTTCAAGGCCAGGCAGGTGATAGGTGCCAAGCTTCTTTCTTGTGCAAATTAAGTTTTAACTCCTTCTCAGCCAGGTGCTATTCCTAGATTTTCTCCTCAGCAATTACTCTGAGTGAAGTGCTTTCACTAACCAAATACTACTGCTCTGACATAGGTTGCTTAGCTACCTAACATATGTCCCCCTCCCTGTCAGAAAGCAGCTGCAGCCGGGATGAGCGGGAAAAGTGGCGCCTAAGACAGTTTACTTTCTTGTGACTTACTGACCCCTAACATTCTATCTAGCCATTTCTAGATTATAGTTTGAGCACATAAATTCCCTAATTGATCTTAGCCTTTAGTTGACCCTACCAGAGAACTCCCCTTTAGTCACTCCCTTTTTGGGATGTAATTGGAAGGTGACAATTAATTGCTTTATGTGTGGGTCCTTATCACCTCTCTCTCTGAGACCCTGAAAACTTCAAGCCTCACATTGCTTTACCAAAGAATTACTGTGCGGGTATATATACTGGTTCTCTGAGAGCAGGGAGAAGAGACTTGATGGAGAAGAACAAGGATGAGGATGACTGAGATGGAAAGAACTAGGTAGAATGATGAGAGAACAGCAGAAGGGACTGAGAGCAGGAGGGACCGAGAGGAACTAAGAGAACAGAAAAGAAACTGTGCAGATAGAATCGCCATAGAAGAATAAAGTGAATGGACTAAAGAACTCAGTGTGCTTAGATTCATTGAAATCCCTCAGATTAGAATCCTCAGCTGGTTGGTAGACTCTTCCGTGGATCCTGGGAGCAAGCAATATAGGCTGGACCTAATATTGCTTGCGTTATGCATGCATAGGAAATGTTTAAAGATTATCTGAATTGTATTCTATAAAGGGAGCATTTGGTCAAGGTGGCAGGGGTGTTTAAGAAGCCAAAGGAGAGCATAGATTCCATGACTCCAAAAGAAGAAGGGAAAAACAGGAGTATTTGGACCCAGGGTGAGTTAGTCCGAACTCTATTATACCTAGTGTGAATGTGCAGCAGCAATCGCAGTAAAGAAAATAGGATTTGATGTTTAAATGGCCATCTGAAAAGGAAACCCAAAATCAATCCAAAATAGATTCAAGACACAGAAAATCACCTAAAGGAGCAAAATGGCCTCCGGTCACAAAAACACTTGACAGAAATTTGATGGGAGACACTGTGGTATCTTAAGAAAGCAGACAGTGGCAGTGCTTATGGGAAAATGAAGCTTAAAGTGGACAATTGAGAGGCAGAATCGCAAGCGTCCACTCAAGCCTTATCTGGACAGAAAGGAACTTGACTGGAGAAATGTGCTGGACTGGAGATACAGGAAACCCAGCCTTTTTCTTTCCCTTGTCAATTTTAACTCAGCCCAGGCCAAGTGTTTCAAGCTAGGAAGCTCTGCTATTTTATCTGGATTTTGCCAACTCTCCTACAAACGAAACATTATATGCCCGGAGTTAAGAATTTATTCTGAGGTACAAAGTAAAGTAGCATTTTCCAAACAAAGATTTTATTTCGGCAATCACATTGTGTTTGCTCCGGTACAAAGTGGCCTATCTTCCCTTAATATAGTTGGAATAGGTCAACCACAGCAGGACAGATGAGAACAAATTAGGATCCACAAGAAATAAGCACCTTTATGCTTAGAGACACAGCTTTACTGTCAACCGTCTAAGTACAGACGGCACAGTGACCAGCAAGTTCAAGTCAGCCCCTGCTTTACACAGTTAGATGGACCTGTTTCCCAGAGTGCTGAGGCCTAGAATCAGGAGCATCAAATTTGAAATTCCCAAGAGTTAGAGATCCGAAAGAACCTCCCAAAGAAGGGAAGAAGGTAAAGAGAAGGATCTGTTATCTAACAGAACGGCAACTAACGTAGGAAGAATTGCTACCACCCAGAGGTGTTGATTCAGGTGGGAGTCATCACTAAGGCTGGTGGATAGAGTTTTGATAAGAAATTGGATGCCAGCAGAATCTTCAAAACTCTCCATGCAAAATACTAATTAGTTCTGAAAGGAAAACAGTAAAATGGATGTGATTAAAGTTGTCATATACTGACACGCCAGGTGATTGGGGTTAACATCACTCATAGTGGATGGGTCAGCATCTCCCAGCTCAGATGTGATCCCTGAGAAGAGCGCAGCAGTCTTTCTGCATTTTGAAAATGCATTAACTAAGGTTACTCATGAACAAACATCAGAAAAAAAACTTCACTCTGCATAATTGAAGCCCTGTGCTCTTTAAAACCGCCCAGGATTCCAAAGACAGGGAAAGACTGAGAAACTTCTTTTTATCAAAAGAGTTCAAAGAGGTATGAAAATTAGATGCAATGTATACTCCTGGACAGGCTCCTTGAGCAGAAAGAAAAAGGCCTATTGTTGAGTTTACAATGCTGATATTATGAACTGAATGGCAGTTTGTTTCCTAAGTGTGAGTTCTGTACACTGGTTATGTAGGAGAATATTACTACTGGGGAAGGTACACGGTCAAGTGATTCAGAGTAACAGGACAACAGATCTTCAGCTTGCTCTCACAGGCAAAGAAAAAGAGTCAAGATTTCACACAGACAGAGCAAATACACACTATGATACAGTGTATCACATAGTAAAATACTGTATACTGTATATACAGTAAAATACCGACAATGGGGAACCGTGGAATGCAAAAGTTCTATGTCCCATTTAGTAACACTGTAAATCTGAAATTACCCCCAAAATTAATTATTGAAGATAATCAATCCCAATGGAAAAATACATTGTTATAACTTTGGCAGTGTATACAATGAAGAGAGGATATTTATTATGGTTTGCATGAGTATGTCTCCCACAGGTCATGTCTTGGTACCCAGCTGTTCTGTTATGGAACCTTTGGGCTATAAGAGCTCATTGGAGTAGGCCACTAGGGGGGAAGCCTTAAGGGTTACGATCCAGCCTGTATTTCTGTCCCTCTGTCTGCTACAACACCCCAACATCACGTACCAAGCTATTCCAGCAATGCCTTCCCACTGGGATAGACTGTACCCCCTAAACTGTGAGCCAAAACAATTCTCCCTCCTTCAGTGGCTTCTGCAGGTGTTTGACCAGAGTGACATAAAATGACAACATAATGTTAACATGAAAATATCCCAACATGTTAAGGCACTAAAGCTTTACAGCATGGAATGTTAGCCATTTAATTTGTTCAAATCTGTTTTAGGTGAAACAAGGCTTCATTCACTGTGAAGGTTTCTGTATTTTGAGCAGGACACGGTAGTGAGCACCTGGAATCCAAGGAGCTGGGAGGGAGAGACAAGAAGATCACAACTTCAGCACAACCTGGGTTACACAGCAAGTTCCTTCCTAAAGAAAAGAGAGAAGAAAGAAACGTTGCTGAGTTATAAAGATAAAATAATTTGGTTAATGATATCAGAAACAGTAACAGTAGACAAAGGCTATGTGGGTCCCTGTAAAGCCTTTCTCATGAAACCTGCTGTGGTGTTTGAAAAACAATGATCCCTATAGATGCAAATATTTGAATAGTTGGTCTCAAAGTTGGTGGAACTGTCTGAGAAGGATTAGGAGGTGGGGTCTTGTTGAAGGTGGTGTGGTCTTGTTGGAGGAGGTGTGTCACCAGGGGAGGGCTTTGGGGTTTCAACAGAGTCATGCCATTCCCAGTGTTCAGAGTCTCTCAGCCTAGTGGCTGAGATCAAGACCACCATGGTTTACTTCCTTTATGAAGCAGAGCAGGTGACAGTGGAAAAGTGTTAGCAACTTCTCTTCCTGATGATGTGAATGAAGTGCATGAAGGAGCTTCTCACAGCAACCTACAGACCACTGTGAGGCTGTATAACTGAACCCACAAGACAATGGCATATGACTGTGCTCTAAAGAGTCCTGGCTGTATCATTAGAAACCTATGAGCTAGCACAATCCACACATAGGGCAGATGTAGTTTCTTCAGTATCCTATGGAAGATTTTTAAATGCATGTACTTATTAAATGCTTTAAAATTTTGCCAACTATTGTTAATTTTTCCAAATTAACTCACAAAAATTACAATGAAGACTCCCTAAACCACTGCTTTGCTTTGACATCTTGGTAACTATTTAAGCATTTAACTGGCAGGCTTCAGTGTCTGCATTGGTAAGCTGATTTTTAAACAATACACAGCAAATACAAAGATAGCACTTGTTTGACCTTTTAAAATACTAATTTAGATACATAAATGAGCACACTTAGCATCTTCAGTATAAACTATCAATATAAACTATCAAGATGTGTTCACCAACAAGTACATAGTGAACATCTCTGGCATTTATTGTGCAAATGTCATGTGGCCACCCCAGCCTGTCCTTTATTGAAGGGTGATGGTAACATAAATAAAAATAACAACTGCCCACAACTGAAGATAGAAAACACTACACAATATAACCTTTAAAGTGGGTTATCAGCTAACTGGAGAGATTTTAAAAAAACACATTACAAAGATAGGTTTGTGCTAAGTAGCAAAAATGACTGTAGAGACAACTAGTAATTAAATGAAAGGAAAGTCAGTGGAAACAGGAATAATGTGACCGGTCAGGAATCATTGGGAATGTTCCAGACAGAGGAAAGCTCATGGGCCATCTATCCACTGGGCCAAGATGAATAGAGCTGGGAGAAGTGAATGGCAGCTAGTGGGAAGCTGAGGATATCCAGTTGTACAAGAGAAATCACAACATTTGAACTCAGCACTAAGCATTTTGGAAGCTTTCTGAATTTTTAAAGTGAGATTTGGCCTGAAGACATAGTTTTTAAGCTGATAATGGTATTAGTCGAGAAAAGAGGAACACGGTGTTCTCTGTAACAGCGAGAGGGTAAAATCAAATCTCTATGGGATCTACAAGGTCCTCTGTGATTAGAATGGCCATTCCTTCTCTAAACTTATTTTTGCTTCTTTCCCTTTCCCTTTTCAGTTGCTATGACCTCCTTTCTAAGCCCCACCCCTACCCCACCCCACCCCTGTGCCATGGCAGCCACATCAAAATTGCTCTTAAGTCATACAGAAGGCATTCAGTCAATGCTCACTGAATTTTAAATATAAGTTGATTCTTTCTACATTGACTAGACAAAACTGTTTCCAACACACAAGTCAGCCACCCTCTTCGTCTTTAAAGTGTTCCTCTATGGCTACCATACTTTTTTTTCTCTCTCTCTCTAAAAATAATTCCATCTGCCTCTTTGAAGAGTTTTCTTCCCCTGGCTCCCTCTGCCCACTGTAGGCTGATTCACCACATGTCATCTACACTTGAGACACAGTTATGAAATAACCAGGTCATCTTTCTCTCCCTACACTGGATTAGAAATGCAGATTGGACTGAGGGATTTCGGAGACAGGTGTGTTGAGAGCATGAATTAACAGCTCTCAACTTGGCAGACAGTAAGAGAACCATAAATAGCAGCCACAGGGACAAAAGAGACACAGACACGATTTGCCAATACGTAGTGTAAGAAAAGGCCTCACCACTTAAGACCCTATAGTAATGGTTGCAAATTGTCAGGGGAAGAGTAGACCAGATCTGTGAAATTTAACTTAGCTGTAAAGCTGAAAGTACAGTTTGATTTACTGAACTTAAGTGGAAGCCTCCAATGTAGAAAATTCTTATGTGAAACACGCTTGCTGATCATGCAAGACACGGGTAAAAATCTAGGGCTGCAGCTATAAATACAATGGAGGATATGACATAATAGTATTATACCAAATAATGAGGATCTCTTACATGTAGTTCTTCTGGGTTTATAACGCTGGCTTTGGAGCTGGAATGTGACTCTCTCCTTCTCTAAACTCAAGCATATTGCTAAAAGAAAAACGGAGATTCTGTCTCATATAGGAAGAGCCGACTGGTGTGAGACAGAAGACAGCCAATAATCTAGGGACCACTGTTGTCAAGAGTCAAGATTCTACTTCTTTCCATGCTTGTCCTTGATTTCTGGAACTCCTTCCTCAAATTACCCTAAATCCAAACTTTCTATTTTGATATTAATAATGTTCAAGTTTTCCACAGCGAAAAATAAGTCTTTCCAATAGCAATCTCTGAAGTCTCCAGAAAGAAGATGGGGCCCCCACAATGACTCTACTCTGTCTAGAAAGATGCCATTGTACCTAAGAACATTACTCAATGATCAGCCTTGGATAGTTCCAAAATGAGATGGTCCACCATACTACACTTATGTAATAACCAGAATCTCAGACAATCTTACCCATTACTCTGAGACTGGCTGCAGACTCCACAGCTAGTCCTAACTATCTAAGCTTTCTTACAGGATCCCACAGAGACTATTGCCCCCTAAACAACAGGAAGTAATTCTAAGAAAATGACGCCCCTTTTCCAAAGGTTTCATTTTTCTCAGGGTTATGGATGGATGGTTATAGGGTTGGGGGTGGAACAATAAAATTTAGAGTAAGTATTCTCCTTTAGAAAAGAAAAACGGGAGTGGATAGGTACAGTATATTAAGGTAGATTATTGTATCAACTAGTAAACTGATTTAGCAAACTATCAGCCTTGGATAATTTGCACTGATATGGATTCTTGTACATTTGATACAAATGTAAACTATTCTTATTTTCCTATTTAATTTGTAAATTGATACAAATGCAAAACTATATTTGTTCTATTGTTCATGTATTTCTACTCCTGTTTGAAACATTTTGTATATTGATACAAATGTAAAATTATATTTGTCATACTATATGTATGTTCTACCTCTGTTTAGGATATTTTGCATACTGATACATATTAAGGATATTGTCATACTGCATATTGCATATTTCTACCTCTGTTTAAGATATTTTTTGTATTGTCACAATTTTGAAGTCATTGTCCTTATCCAGTGTATTTGCTTACAGACTGTTTACCTGTTAATGTGAGGCCTTAGTCCTTAGGTTATTTAGGTAGATAAGACTTACAGAACTATAGTCACCCATGCTTGTCATTTCTATAGTTAAGTTAGTTAGGTTCTCCAGACTTACAGAAACATATGTCAGATGGATAGGTAATCTTCAAACACTTCATAGACCTAGAGAATATGACATTTAAATGTTTTGATAACTTAGAATTCTGTTGATGTGAGACACGATTGCTCCTGGCAGCACCAATCTGATCCCGAGAGAATGTTGGGCTTCTAAGACATTTCTGTTTGGAAGTTTGTCTTCTTTTTGGTACAAAATGGCCTACTGGGCAAAGAACTGCCTTTGCCTTGACTGCTGACAATATGCACGCTGTCCTTTCTGGACAAGCAGGACACAAGGAAAAGTGACTACTGAACCTTGCCAAGACAGGGTAAGATGGTCTTTCAAAATTCCTGCTTCTGAAAAATGGTCTGTCAGATATTCTAGGCCTGTAGCCAATTTGGATGCCACAACAATGCTGAGAAACTTTAGGTGACTGTGCAGGCTGCCAGTTATCTCTGTCTATTCTCGCAAGAATTTTGGAAATTGCTTGCTTGTATTTTCTGTTTTCTTAGGTATTATTATGTTTCTTCTCATGTCTTTGATGGGGTTGAAAACAAGATAGTTAGAGTTATAATCTTCTCATATCTTAACTAGAACATATTAAGTACTAGAGTCAGAATCTTCAGGATAGGACAGCTATTGGAGTAATCTCGGGAATTTGCCATTTACCTATGATCTGGACATTTCTGGACATTTAGTACGTTTTTATTGTTTGATGTTGTTCGTGTTGGTTGTAGTTCCATTTTTGTTTATGTTATAACCCTTTGTTTTTCCTGGACAATACCTGATAATCATTCTTATTGTATATAGTTTGCATTAAGTTTAGAATCTTCTTATTTAGACAAAAAGGGGAAATGTAATGGTATTTGCTCCACCCATGACCTTGGGCTATAGGGCCTGAAGGAGGTGGTGCTTCTTGCTGTTGTACATGACCTCTTAAAAGGTAAGGGAGAAGCCCTCTTCCTGGTGGGATCGAACTGCTAGGTGGATTCACTCCTGATCAGATCAGAGGACAACTTCAGCTGTCTACTCCATTCTGTATTCGTGAGTGTATCTCCTCAATTTACCCTAACAAATTTGCCTAATTCTCTGTGAGTAGGCAGTGAGACTCAGAAACAGTCGTGTGCTCACTATCAAGTCAACATGCACTATGAGAAGAGCTCTGTGTGGTGGTCTCTCAGGTGCTGGGGACAGTGTGGTGATCCCTTTGCTTGGAGGACCCTGACTTAAATTAAGAGTGCCAGCTACCATTTCATCATATCTAACATCAGACCATTATAGTCCAGCAAACATCTCTCACCACTTTATATGATCATACTATCTCATGGGACTGATCTGTGAGGAGCACAGTGATGTTCAAATCCCCTGCCAATCGGGGGACATTTTAAGCTGTCATGCTGACATGTACATGTATCAAATGACATGTAGACAAGATTACTCACTGTTCTATCTCTGCACAACCAAAAGAAGGGGAAGAAAACCACCTAAGTGTTCTTTCAGGGAGGATTTATTAAGTGAGTAGGACACTCCTAGTAGACCTGGTAAGGACAGTTCAGGGCAGGTGCATGTGGTGTTCACATTCACAGGAGCAGTAGGAACCAGAGACAGAACATGTATCTACACTTATATACACACAGGAAGAAGTGTGTGCCTCCAGAAAGACAGGTGGGGCAGGACGAAGGTTTAAGTTCTGTGGAAGACTCTTTTGTACTCATTAAATTTAGGGTGAATATTAATTAAGTAATTAATACCTCTGCTCCAGATGTGTACAAAAGCAAAAGCAAAATGGGAACAATCCCGCTCCCCTGCATGGGTCATGGGCAGATGAAGAGGCTGCATGAGAAAACAATGGAAATTAAAGCAGTGTGGACAAATGAGTCAGATTACTTTGGGGAAAGAGCAGCTCTTGAATTTCTCACTATCAAAGTTCAGTGCACCATACATCATGCTTCCAAGAAAACAAAAATATGAAATGCCATCTGGGTTCAGTACTCGAAAGGACTACAGTTTGTTAACCGTGTTTGCTTTGTTAATACCTCTATCATTTATCAGATAAGCCTTTGCTTCTATAAATGAATCTTGGGGCCAGGACTGTCCAAGGAACAGGCAGAACCTGATAGAAGAACTGGACTTACAATTTTACAGTGATGGCTAGCTTTCTGGCTCCCTATTATGCATTTGACAATGAAAAAAAAGCAGATGATTTTGTTTTGTTTCACTTTCAATAAAACACTACTTTTGACTAAGTGTTGAGCACCTCTAGGAGAGGGAAGGGATAAAAAAGGGAGAGGATTTCCAGTCTAAGGCAGCAGACAGTAAGCTACAATCACTGGATGTTATCTTTGCAGAACAGTGAGCCATACAGTTGCCAGCAGAATTTTAAAAATGAAATAAAAGAGGAGGTTCAGGAGAGTGCCACAAAGGCCAGGTCCCCAAACTCTAGCCCTCCTCTAAACAAAGGCTCCCATATTCTCAGATAGAAGACTCTTTTGTGTCTGGACAATAGAGTACAAGAGAGCAACACAAGGCAGAGAGACAAGGTATGTATTGCTGTTACAGACCATGATTCCACAGGAGCGTTCATCAAAGACAGCCTAAGCATCAGGTCAATGAAGAGCACTCCCAAAGTAGGTGCTCTAGAGTCAAGAAAGGACACCAGGAAGAAATGAGATTTTCACAACTTGGAGAACGACAGTAGAAATTCAAATACTCAGGTAAAGATAACAAGTGGTTTTTCTCTAATTTCCTTAAAATGTGTATGATTGCTAGCAGCAAAAAGTATAACATTAGTAGGCTTTTCACTATATGTAGATGCAATATACGTGACTGTTACAGATGAGTGGGAGAAAGTCAAGTGATACCTTTTTCTTGTCTTTTTTTTTTTAGGTTTTTACATTTTACTTTGAGTGGTGCAAAATTAACTCTAAGTAAACTGAAAATGCATCTTATAATTCCTAGAGCTTCCACCACAAGTTATTTTCAGAGGGGACCAAAAATCCATAGATAAGTTAAAGTAGAATACTAAAACAATTCAAATAAATAATATAAAAGAAGAAATAAAAATAAAGAGGAGCAAAACAGGAAGGAACACAGAAAACAGTAACACAATGGTATATCCACAGTCATCATAATAATTACATTAAATATAAATGATCTAAACACATCCCACAGACTGTTGGAATTTTTAATTATTTAAAAAGAAGCAACTGCATGGTGGATGTAAGAAATGTGCTTGAAACATAAAGATGCAGCTGCATTAAACATCGTATGTGCAATGATCAAAAAGCAGCTAGCATGGCTATATGAACTAAAGCCAATTCTGTATTTGCCTCTCTCAACTTATAAACCTACATTAACATATGCATTTACAATACTTATAAAGCTGTTAAATGGACTACTATGTTCACTGATGATTTATAAAATATATCAACTCTTTCTCTTTATAGATTTATCATATAAGACAAAATTGCTACAACTGACTTAAAAAAACACACTAGAGTAAATATAACTAATGCACTAAATGTCTAGGAAAGGTGCTAAGCTCCAGATACACACAAAGGACTGTAGGAGAGTTTGGAATGGTGTAGAATTACCACTACAAGTTACAGCCACGGTGGGTTGGAAAATGATGGTGGGGGGGCAGAATTTAAATAAGCAGCTTGAGGTAAAAGGGACTTTCAGAAATAATTGAACAAATGTGCCTAGAATAAACATAAAGCTGTGTGGGGTACAGAGAGGGAAGCATCTCACAACTGTATTTGACTATTTTTGTAATTTAAAAAAATTTTTAATTAAAATATAATTGCAGGAGCTGAAGAGATGACTTGGTGGTTAATTGCACTAGCTGCTTTTCCAAGGGACCAGATTTGAATACCAGCATCCATACGGCAGCCCACAACCATTTGTAACTCTAGTTCCAGAAGGTCCAGCATGCTCTTTTAGCCTCCAAGGTTACCAAGCACTCATGTAATATACAGATATATTAAAAAAAAAAGCACCCATACACATAAAATAGTAGCATTTAAAAATTTTAAAAATATATAATTATATCACTTCCCCCTCCCATTTCTTCCCTACAACCCCTTCTCTTCCCCCTACTCCATCAAACTGATGGCCTCTTTTTCTTCATTATTGTTATGCACATAACAATAGTGTAAATAATTATGTAAACACATGAATATACAAATGCAGTCTGTTGAGTCCATTTAGTGTTGTTTTGTGTATATAATTTCAGGAATGACCACTTTATATTGAATAATTAGAGGGCTGATCCCTGGAGAAAACTACTTCTTCTCTCTTGGCAATCATTAGTTGCCTGTAGTTCTTTGTCTAGGGGTGGGATCCATGTGCCATTTCCCCCTTCTGTGTTAGCATGTCTATTGACACTGGCATTATTCATGACATTTTATGAACACATTAACGAATTATGTTTATCACTGCATCTTACAATACAGTGATAGATTAAGATTAATGCTTTGGAGTTGTCCAAGGTGGACACATTGACCTAAATATTCTCTATATGAAACCGTAGCTTGCAGGTACTCTACCTCTTCACTGCTTGCTTGGTTGACTGGTCTTAGAAAAGGACATTAAACAAGGAGAGAGAAACTTCTGCAACAGAAATTCATCAATTGCCTAAAACAAATGGATCAATCAATGTCTTCCACAGTTCCATGCAAGGTGATCAATAATAACTAATTGCTTTAGAAAAAAATATAAAATGAAGAGAAAAACAGAAGTCTGAACCCTGAAATACATGCGGACCCTCACAGCTCTCCCTCACCTCATGTGTTTTAACATATTTCTTTTTATGGTTTGATTTGTTTTAAAGAACAAAAAGCACTCTGCTGTAGGAATAATAATATTATTTCTAATTTTGTAAACTAGGGAACAGACCAGAAGTTCTTCATCAATTTAGGTGTACTCACTTTTTTAATACAATCTTTCCCTGGAAGCCAAAAAAAAAAAAAAGAAAAGAAAAAAAATCAACTGAATTTCAGAGTTTATTAAACTCACTGACCAGAATAGATTTCACTTCATCAATGAATGGTAGTGATGAGTAAGTGGAAAGGACAGGGGGGATGACATACTGCTTCTCCCTATCACTGTGCCACAAGGAACACTTGGAAGAATGGAATGCTAACCATGAACCAACTGCCAAGGGTATAAATATGGCCTGGAAGGAGATGCAAAGCAGCTGCCACAAAATTACGGTTGAAAAATCAAGAGAGGGGTTAGGAAGATAGGAAATAGTCAACGGTTATTTATCAATGGATAAAGCACTTGTCACATAAACTGAGGACCTGAGTTCAAATTCCTAGAGCTCATGTGAATCTGCAATCCCAGCACTCCTGCAGCAAGATGGAAGCACAGACAGGAGAAAGCAGCAAGCTTGTGCACGGGCTAGCCTGGCGTGCACATCTGCAGAAAACAAAGACCCTGAGCAAACAAGTTGGGAGAAGAGGACCAACCCCGGAGGTTGTCCTCTAACCTACACACACACACACACACACACACACACACACACACACACACACACACGGCGGGGAGGGGGGCGGGGAGATGAGGTTCCAGAGCAATAGTTCTCAACCTTCTTAATGTTGCGACCCTTTGATATAGTTCCTCATGTAGTGGTGACCCCCAATCATAACATTATTTTCGTTGCTACTTCATAACTATAATTTTGCTACTGTTATGAATTGTAATGTAAATATCCGTGTTTTCTTGATGGTCTTAGGTGACCTCTGTGAAAAGGTCATTAATCCCCCCAAAGGGGTCATGACACACATGTTGAGAACCACTGTTCTAGATATTCACATGAGCAGAGTCAACTGATCTTTGACAGTGCAGCAAAAGGAATTCAAACAAGGATATCTTATCAATAAATGTGTCTGTAGTAACCAGAAATGCAAAACTAAGAAAAGAGAGAGTGAATCTAGATACTTTTGTCCATAGATCCAACATAAAAAGAATAAAACCCCAGAAGCAAAAGTAGAAAATTCCTACATAGCCTATAGCCTATGTGACCATAGTTTTCTCATTCAAGAAAAGTACAGTCAAGCATAGAAAAAGTTAGTCTTCATTCAAATTAAAAACTTTTCCTCTAGAAGAGATACGTTTGAGAGACAGAGAAAGCAAGTCACAGAGCAAAAACCCTCTGCAAAACATGTCTGAGAAAGGAACTACTGCTACACAAAGAACATCTAAAACTTCACAGTAGGAAAACTGCCCTGCTGAAGAATGGACAAAAAACAGAACAGGAATCCTGTCCCCAAAGACATGCAAATAGAAAATAAGCATATGAAAAGAGACTCAATGCCATATATGTCATTTAAAATCATATATGTCATTTAAATATGCAGACTCTAACCCATTACCATGGCGGAAACTCAAAGATTGACAAAAAAACAAAATAAACAACAACAACAACAAAAAACAACCCCAATGGTAAAGACTGTGGAACAACAGAAACTCTCATCTACAGCAAAGCAGTGTTGAGGAATAATCATTCTGTACACTGTGAAGATTTGTCACTTGGATTGATTTAATAAAAAGCTGAATGGTCAATAGCTAGGCAGGGTTTTGGGGGCAGAGAGGACGCTGGGAAGAAGAAGGGTAGAGACTTAGAGAGTCGCTAGTCAGAAGGAAAGGATGCAGCATGGGCAGTACAAAGTAAAGGTAATAAAGCCAAGAAACAAAAAAATAGATTGACAAAAATGGCTTAATTTAAGTTGTAAGAGCTAGTTAGTAACAAGCCTAAGCTATCAGCTGAGCCTTCATAATTAATAAGAAGTCTTTACTTGGTAATTTGGGAGCTGGCTGGCGGGACAGAAAAGTCCACCTACAGCTGTGCAAACAATTTAGTCAATGGTCCTGCAGGTTCTTATAAACTATACATTTTCATCATTGATTTAGCAACTATGTTCCTAGGTATGGTTGAAATTCTAACCAAGTAAGCTGAAATTTTATGCTCACAGAAGTACAGTGTGTATGACATTTTAGAAAAGACAGTGGTGACTGAGAGGGAGGGATGAACAAGCAGAGCCCAGAAGTGGCAAAACTATTCTATAGGGAACATAATGGATGCTGCACATCATGGCACAGTCACTGAAATGTACAGAGAGTACAGCCCCAAAAGTGAGTGCCAGTTTCAACAATGGCCTTTAGTTTACAATGTATTGGTGCAGTCCCATCAGTGACAGCAAAAGCATTACATTAATAAAAGATATTATCAATAAGGAAAAATGGGGTCCTGGGGGAGCACTATGCTTTCATTTACTTTCCTATAAACTACAATACCAGACCGTTTACTTTTTAAAAAAGCAAGGCAGTGTGCTACCTTTTACGCCCTTTGTGAATCTTGCTTAAGGGTCAGATTTTTGAAATAGCAATGAAAGATATTTTAATTTCCTCAACTTGCATAAGCCTAATCTGTGTTATGAGGAAAAACAGCTGACATCCTACACCATCCAACAGCAGCCTGCTTACTGTGCTCATAGCTTATCTTCTCATTAACCTGCAGTGTGCTCCATTGCTCACTTGTTTATTTTCATAATTAAAGTGCATTCTGACTGGGTTTGCTGGAGCAGTTATAACCCCCGCACTGTTAAGGCTGAGGCAGAAGGATCACGTCGAAGGCCAGCCTAGTCTATATAAAGAGTAACTGTCTCAAAATAAATAATAATAATTAAAAATCAAGAGTCTGTAGAGTAGTGCCTACCTATAACCCCAACTCTCAAGCCCAAGTCTGAGGCAGGAGGATTGTCACAAATTTGAGATCAACCTCGGCTACATAGCCAGTTCCAGGCCAGCCTATGCCTCAGAAAATAGATAAATAAATAACCACAACAAACAAAACAAATAACTAAAAAACTCCAAATAAAAAACAAAGGTGTACTCTAGTGCCCTGTGAGAGCAAGAAATGTGGTTTCAGTCCCCAAAGGTTTATCTCTAGAAATAGCTCTCTTCCCATACCCTTCAAACTGGATGGCGCTTCATGTAGTTAGAAGTACCAATAGATCAAGACGTAAATGCCTCTAATGAGAGAAATTTGGTTAAGTAGATGCTTAAGCACCTGTTCTTATCTAAAAAAAAATACACATAATTATCTTGAGAATTAGGTATGAGTTTATACATTTTTAAAAATTATTGCTGTATGTATAAGCACATGTGTGTCTGTGGGTACATACCACGTGGCACACATGCCGTAGCTCGCACGTTGGCTCAGAAGACACTTTTGTGAAGTGGGTTCTCTCTTTCTATCCAGGGGTGGACTAAAGTGCTGAGGATTGCATGGCAAACACTTTTACCTGCTCAGTCACCTTGCGGACTTGAGTGGGGATTAATAAATCCAACACCATTGCTCTAATTTGCTTTCTATTGCTGGGGTAAAACACCATGGCCAAAAGCACCTTGGGGAGGAAGGGTTCCCTTCGGTGTACAGCTTATAGTCAGTCCATCATAAAGGAAGCCAAGGCAAGAACACAAGCAGTGCAGGAACCCGGAGGCAGGAATAGATGCAGAAAACATGGGAGTTCTGCCTACTGACTTACTGCCTTGCTAGTCGGGGCTTGTTCACCATGTTTCCTTACACAACCCAGGACCATCTGCCCCGGGGTAACACCATCCACAGTGAGCAGGGCCCTCCTCTATCACTCATTAGTGAAGAAAATCCCCTTACAGACTTGCCAACAAGCCAATCTGATAGAGGCATTTTCTCAATTGAGGTTCCCTCTCCCCAGATGACTCTAGCTTGTGTTAAGTCAACAAAAAACTAACCAACACAACCATCAGGAAGTTGTTAGACAGGGTTTGGAGAGATGGCTGAGCGGTTAAGGGCACTGGCTGCTCTTCCAGAGGTCCTGGGTTCAGTTCCCAGCACCCACAGGCGGGCTCACAATCTGATGCCCTCTTCTGGTCTGCAGGCATACATGCAGACAAAGCACCTGTATACACAAAAACAATTAAATCATTTTTTAAAAGTAGTTAGACATATCTAGCTGTTGTGGAGGAATTCCTCAGTTCCAGAAGATGTGAGATTCTTTGTCAACTGTGCCAGCCTCCTCCTCCTCTGCGGCTACAGTGACTGGTACTTTTTTCTTAGGAGTACAACATCCCTCTTGATGTTAATAGCACATTCTTCTCAGAAGCTAAAAGGTAGGCCTCCCTTTTAACTCTGAATGTATTGTTCAGTATTTTGAATATAGGGATATTTTAGATGAGTGAGTCTCACATTTGATCCCTGGGCCAGAAGCATCAGTATTACCAGAGAACTTGTCAGGAATGCAGCTCTGATCCAAGCCTGCTGAATCAGGAATTCCTGAGGTGGGTGTAGCCCCTGTTCTAATGTCCCTTCCAGGCAACTCTTGGTGGCCAGCATAGCTGGAAAGTTAATGTGCTAGATGCTCATCAATAGGAAGACAAGTCTCACCTTCCTCCTGC
>CABHPH010132796.1:0-15796 GCA_902168325.1 Peromyscus nudipes
GTCTTCTTAACTCCAACCACATTTTCCCATGATGCTCTGCTTACAGTATCCTCAACTTTAGGCTTGTTGGTCAAATTCCCCCTCTCATTTGGTTTCAAAGGCTTTAGAATACTATGGTCAGGTGTAGTCAGCAATGACCCATTTTCTCTAGCAAAACCAATAGATTTTAGTTGGAGTCTTTTGTTTGGTGTGCTGTTGTTTTTTTTGTTTTGTTTCTGAAAAAATAAATGACATAATTTAAAGGAGGAGGGGCTTTTTTGTTCACAGTGTCATGAGTCTGCCCGTGTCACTTGGGCCATGTACTTGGTCAGATAGTCATGGCAGTACAAGTGTTTTCCATCTCACGGTTGACAGTAAGTTTGGAGAGTGAGAAGTCAGTGGCAAGGTGTGATCTCATGGACATTTCTCTGTGACATGCTTTCTCTAGTAGGACCTACCTTTTAAAGTTTGCACAGTCTCCAAAAATTGTGCCATCAGCTGAAGACCAACTGTTCAAACCATGAATCTGTACAGATGTTTATACTCAAACTGTAGCAGAGCTGTCACAGTTCTTTATATACTCAGTCATACTTTCATTTTTACTAATGTGTAATTTGAACATGATAACGGATTTCATTGTGGCACTTTTTAAAGATATATTTTTATTTTATGGGTAAGGGCGTCTTGCCTTTAGGTATGTATATACACCACACACATCCCTGGTGTCCACAGAGGACAGAAACTGGTATTGGATTCTCAGGAACTGGAGTTACAGATGGTTGTGAGCAGCCATGTGGTTGCTGGGAACTGAACCTGGGTTCTTGGTAAGAACAGTATGTGCTCTTAACTTCTGAGCCATCTCTCTAGTGCCTCATTGTGCCCTTTTCACACAAGCATATAGTATAGTCTGCTCACATTCACTGTCTTTTGCCGTCACTGATTCCTCTCTTCCCAGCTCCTGATTGGATCCCCTTCATCTTCCTTAGTCGCCTTCTATTTTCTTGGTTCCTTCCTTAGATTCCACCTAGGAAAGAAAATATGACAGTTGTCTTTCTAAGTCTGGCTTATTTTCTTAAATAGGATCTCCAATTCTAGTTTCCCAAAATGATGTAATATTATTCCCTATGTGGCTGAATAAAACTCCACTGTGTACATGTACCAAAACCCTTTCTTCATCCGTTTGTGCCAGAGTAAGTGTAGGCCTGGTTCCATGAACTGTCTCTTACGAATACAGTAGACACGGCTGTGCACATGTAGCTAGGTAACTTCTAGTTTTATGAGGAATCCTTCCTGAGATTTCCACTGTGGAAATTCTCTAAGCCTCCATTTTCTCAACATCCTCACCAGCACTGTTACTTTTTGGTTTCTTGATGACATCCCATTTTGACAGGGATGATAAGGAGTCTTGACAGTTCTGATTTGCATTTCCTGGTGGTTAATGATGTTGAACAGTTCCTTCAAGTACACATTAGTCATTAGTACTTCTTTTGAAAAGTGTCCATTCTTTTTGCCTATTATGACCGAATTATTTGTTCTTTTGGGTTAATTGGTTTCTTTAACTGTGTGTGAGGATGTGTGCATTATGTGTACACATGTGCCAGTGAAGTATGCTTAGAGGCCAGAAAAGGGCGTCAGATCTTGGAGCTGGAGTCATAGGTCATTGTGAGCCACCAGATGGGGTATTGGGGACCAAATTTGGGTCCTATGGAAGAGCAACAAAATGCCTTTAACTACTGAGTGCCCTCTCCAGCCCTGAAATGGAATAAACACTCTCTTCTTTTAGGGTTTAATGTACTGATTTCTGTATGTGTTCTAAATAGTAATCCTCTGTTAGAAGAATAGTAGTCAAGATTTCCTCCCATTCTGCAGGTTTCTCCTACACTCTGTCATTTCTATTGCTGTTGGATGAAAGTATTTTAAAGTTTAGTATTTCTAGTATTTCTGTAATTTGTGGTAAGCAGAATTTTTCATTAACATAGGTTTGAATCTATCATTTTAACTTTGATTCGTGCTCTTTAAAAAAAAATAAGAAAACTTTACTTTCTACAAACCTGAGAGGAAACCCCCTTTCTCTGCTAGAAGACTTATTTGTAACTTCACAATCGGGGCTCAAATCTGCTTTGAGGTGGTTTGGGTCTGCCGTGAGCAGTTACTTTTCCCATCAAGTTCATGCATTATCTGTGTCACATATTTTAGTAATGTGTATCACCTATGTGAAATGTGAGGTTCCCTGGCGGCCTTCTTTTTGAAAACCATCTTGTAAACACCACTGGCTACACCTGGGTTTTTACTTCTTAGTACCACACTGTCTCAATTCCCTTATGTTTGTTCAGTGTCTTCAGTTTTGAATTCATTTGGAGCATGACCTTCAACTTTGTTTGTGGTATGCCTGGATATCATTTTATCCTTTGTTTTGCCAAAAAAATTTCAGATCACCTTACAAATTTCTAGAGAAAAAAATCAACTTACATTTGTATTGAAACTACACTAATAGAAGTCAGTTAGGGGAGAACAGCAGCCTGTGATGCATGAGCATGGCACATCTCTCCTTTACTTAAATGTCTATAGTATTTCTTATTAAAAACTCGCAGTTTTGAAGATAATGTCGAGTGTACCACACAGGTGGTATTTTCAGTGGTGTTGCTATTAGTTTTACACCGTTTGAGTAAACAGTATTTTGATTTCTTGGCACTGAATTCTGTCCTGCCCCTAATTTCACCAGTTAGCTCCAGCCCTGTCTCTTACACCCCTGAGGCTTTTCTGCCATTCCACCATAAAATCTGTGACTGAACACAGGGTTACTTCTTTCCAGCCTGAATGTCTTCCACGGCTTCACTGGGTCATCTGCAGCCTCTGAGAGAAGAATGAACTGAACCAGAGAGTTCTTACATTGTGGTGTAAACACCCGCTGTTCACATGGAGAAGGTTCTAGATGCAAATCTCTCCATGTACACCTCTGATTATAGAATAAACTCATATTTGCTTCTCATGAATGGAGTTTACCATAAAGACTTCTGCATTTTGATAAACAGATTTTTCTGCATTTGTTGTTGTTATCATGTCATTTTCCCCCTATCTGTCAACAAGGTAGAGTGGACTCACTATCTGTTTTGCATGAAGTCAATCTTTCATAGTGAAGATAAATCCACATTGATCATGATAGAGCTTAATGGGGTTTTTGGTTGTTATCAGGACCTTATTTAGAGGCATCATAAAGTAAGTGGGAATATCTCTATTTCCTGCCTGTTCTGAAAGAAGTGTCTCAGGCTTGGGATAACTTAACTCCTCTTTTAAATCTTCAACAGAAATAAAAGCAAAAGGCTGGAGATGTGGCTCAGTTGGTAGAGAGCTCGCCTAACATGCACAAGTCCTGGGTTTTATCCCAACATAAATCATGTCTGAGGTCACATTTATACAATCCCAGCACCCAGGGAGTAGAAGCAAGAGGATTGGAGGTTCAAGGTCATTCCTAGCTACATGGTGACGTCAAGGTCAGCCTGGAATGCATGAGACCCTGTTTCAAAAACAAACAAACGAAAGAACAATTTTTTAGGCTTAAATTTTCCTTGAGGTAAGATTGTTAGTAAAGTAGATACACGCCTGCTTAAGTCAATTTCTTGAACTTTTTGTCAGCTCATCTAAGCATTTTTATTAACTTACACCTTACTGCTGGTGCTCAGTGTCCCATCGGCTTTATCTCTGGGCTCCCTCAGGATGAACAGCTCTCATTCCTGCTGTTTGCAGTTTGTACCTTTTTTCTTCTTGCTCAGTCTTGCTAGAGATTTCTCACCCTACCCCATCGCTGATGCCCAGCACCACTTCTATTTACAGTCTTAAAGAAAGCCCTTCCATCATTATCAAATTTCCCCCAATTGTTCTTTCTAAATTTTCACTGATTCTTATTTGCATCATGTCTCTCTCTGTTGGGCTCCAATTTGTTCTTATTCTTTTTCTTTTTCTTTCTTTTTTTTTTTTAGCTTTTCAAATTAGTTTTATTCTTCTGACTATTTTGTGTTTATTAACTTGTATTAAGTAAGAATGTTACTTCAAAATGGAGAATTTGGTTATCTGGTTATTAAAGTCAGTAAGAACTTCAGCTCTCATAAATTATATATGCACGTACAAGGAAAGGGGTATATACTACACAAACCACACACGTTTAAAATAAAAATATAACTTATAGACACACCCACAAACACACCCATGATTGATTCACTCATGGATAGGTTACACATGTCTTGCAAAATTCAAGGATTCTTTTTCTGAAAATTTACCATACACACACACACACACACACACACACACACACACACACACACACATAATTTTTTAAAGAATTCTAGCAATAGGCAAAAATGATGGTGTTGTTTAACACTTTCTATATTTTATATTAACCAAGTCTCCATTAAAAAATTCTATCTTGATTCTCTTTTTGCAAAAAAAAGAAAGAAATATGGCAAAGAATAGATAATGATTCTCAGATCTATCGATCATTATTTTAAAAATTAAAGCACAAAAATCATTTAATAAACATGTCATAAAAATAGCAATAAGATCATTGTTATAAGAAAAAATTCACATTTGCAAAATAATTACCCTTCCAATCCAAAAAGCAGTTTATTGAATATTACTTTATAACATGTATTTTTAATCTTCTTAAATGAGTTTCACTGGGATAGCTGGTTTGTTATATCATTGGTTTTTATTTCATTTGTATATCTGGCTCTGTTTGTGATTTGAAGAATATTTTGCCTCATATAGTTTTGTGTTTTAAAAGGGTGGCTTTTAAAATGCCTTTACAGTTTAAAAAGTCTTAATGGACAGAAATCTTGTATTTATTAAAATGATTATGTTTATTATATTTTATAGAGAATCAAGTTTTGTTAATATAAAATGCAGATTTGTTCTTTTTTGCATTCATCTTCTTAGGGTAGAGGTGGAGGCTGATTTTGAATTTTCCCTCTCTGATAACGATGTTTACAGGCATCAGAGCTACTCTCCTGACTGATTCAGCTACACCTCAGGAGCTAACACAGATGTTGTCATGACTCCTCAGTTAAAAGGCTTCCTCTCTTCACTTGGGTTTCTTCCTTGATTCTTCGGTGATGTAGTTTGATGAACACTTGTTCTTCATATGTGTGGAGATTGTTTAATGTGTTGCTGCTGTTGCTTTGGACATCAAGACCTCTTTGTCAGAGAACACGCTTTGTGCTGTTTTTGAGGCAGTGCATGGTTTGTGAAGGTAACTTTCCACATGTCTGGAGAAGATAAAACTTTCCTTTCATTCGACTAGTCCTCTGCATGTAGCAGACAAGTTGGTTGATACTTCATGTTTTTAGGCTTGTGCACTGAATCTGTATTTGGGCTCAGTTTATCTTGTGTTGGGTATTTGTGTTGGTTATTATTGATTTCCAACTTGATAAGATCTAGAATTACCTAGAAGACTCTAGGCACACCTGGGAGAGATTATCTTGACTAAGTATTTGAAATGGAAAAGCCTATATGGAAATGGAAAGCGCCTTCTGCAAGAGGCCCAGATATGAGGAAAACTAAGCTCTGGCTTCTTACCTGATGGCCTTTGTGTCTTGTGGGGAAATCCATCTGTAGATGTAACCAACCGCCTTATTAAATAATAAACACAAAGCCAATGTAAGGATGAAAGCCCAAAGAGGTCAGAGCTAAGAATCTTACCCGCTTTTCTGCCAGCTAGCTTCTCCCGCCAAGAGAGTTCCGAAAAAGGGAGTTACTTCTTGTGCGTTTGACTTATAAAGAGTCCTTGTTCTTCCTTCTCATTGGTTGTAAACCCAACCACGTGACTGCCTCGTCACTGTCGTCTGTCACTGTCCAAGTTTTCCATAGTTGGTATTGAGATTAAAGGCGTGGACCACCATCGCCCCTTACCAAGTGCTGGGATTAAAGGCGTGGACCACCACCGCCCCTTACCAAGTGCTGGGATTAAAGGCGTGGACCACCACCGCCCTGGCTTTCGCTATGGCTTGCTAATAGCTCTGACCTCTAGGCAACTTTATTTATTAACATACAAATAAAATCACATTTCAGTACAAATAGAATACCACTATATCTCCCCCTTTCTAATTTAATAAAAAGAAAAAAAAGAAAGTTGTACCTAATATAAGAAAAAACTATATACAAAAGTACAATAACTATATACAATATATACAAGTGATGAATACCTAAACAATGTCTAGTCCAATTGTATTTGACAAATTCAGAGAAAATAATTCCATTACTTATCCTGTTTTGGTAAGTCCAAAATGTACCTATTTCCTTTCTATCCTAACTAATCTTCAACTATAATTAATTAATCTTCAACTCCCTCAGAGGCCCAAGAAGGAAATAATATTACCTAACAAAAATAAAAACAGGAAGTGCATGCAAGCAGCTTTCAAAAAAATTGTGAGTTGACAGAAACAGCCAGCTGCCTGGACAGTCACCTGAGGTTTCTCCGCAGTGTTGGGGCATCATCTTCAGCCTATAGGCTTAACGTATCTGACAGACTCATTTGTGAAGTAGGATGTACACAAGGTCAACAGTTCAACCTCACCTTGGGTGAGAACAGTCCATGTACCAGAAACACCTGAATTCCACTAGTGTCATGTCCTGATTCAGGATTTTAAATTCTGGAAATTGTTGATGGTTTTTTAATTCAGCTCTCCATTCTTCTTGACCGTGTATGTGTGGCTTCATCTCAGCATCCCGTTCTTCTCCACATCCCTCTATTAAATGCCAGTCTGCTATTGAGAGGCGTGAGCTTAGTTACTCTTCAAGAATAACTGTTTCAGCTGCTGTTCCATTGCACATCAGAAGTCATCGGCCCACTGCCTGTTCAGCTGCCTTCGAAGGAAAGGGCACTGTACCTTTTCCGGATTGCAAAGGCCACTTCAGGGATGGTGCCATATTGTCCTGGCCTCAGAAGATGCTTTTTGATAAAGCCATAACCACACTTGTTTTGGCAAGAATCGGTAGTCCTGTCTGTCCATTTTGTCCTGTTGTCAGCAGTTGATTTGAGGATACTTTGTTGTCCAGTGGCTAACATTTGCCACAATGAAAGTTAACTCCATATGCAGTTTCTTCAATGCCCATATTCTCTCTGAAGTAGATTGGTACTGCCAGGAGCTGACATGTCTCATAGTCATAACAAAAAAGAAAATTTTTCTAAGTTATTAAAACATTTTAAATGCCATATTCTGTAGATCTCTGAAGGGTTTGAAGATGACCTGTCTATCCAAAATATATCTGCTCAATCTAGGAAACATACCTAATATGATTACAAGTTCTATTGTAATGTCTAACTACTAACTTTCATTTCTTTATATCCTAATAGTTGGTAATAATAACATTCAAGAATCAACAATTTGCATTATTTTGTTAAATGAACAGTAGAAGTACAATTAGAAATATACATATAGCATTTCCTAACAATATCAATTTCAATATATATAATTTGTATATAATATAAAACAATCCAATCCAATGTAAAGTATTTAAAACTAGCAATTGTCTTTTTCTTTTCTTTCTTTCTTTCTTTCTTTTTTTTTTTTAAACAAAAACCTTAAATCTAACCTCCTTTGCTTAGACCTTTTCCTAACCCTTAATAACAACTTGTAACCAAACCCTCTAAACAATGAAAATTATCCCAGACCCAAAACCCATTAAAAGACCAAAAAACCACCCGTCCCACACCACCTCTTTGGGAATGTGGGCGTCGTATTCTTAAAATTGCTTCCTGCTGGGTATGGGCGAAGGTATCTTATTCTGAAAGAAAAATTTTAGGTTAATTGTCAAATTCTAGGAAAGGTAACTATATCCTTCGTTATCCAGTCTGTGTATAATGCCAAAGTTCAGGATTTATCTCAAGTCCTTATTCAAGTAGTCTTTGAGACTGGATCATCTCAGTCAGCCCTCTCAAAATTGTTCTGAGCACTTTGTAGTTCAAAGCTGATCTGCAGATGATGTTTGTCAGCTTAGTGATGTTATTATTGTCCACGTGGAATTGTTTTTGTTGTGGGGCCCCATCTTCTTTCTGGAGACTTCAGTTGATGTTAGGCCTGGCCATAATTTCCTGCAGAAAACTGATAAGAGACTCGAACACAAAGACATATATGCAGCTAATTGAAGCCTTTTTTCTTTCTAGAATTAGTTAGTACTCTATATGACCATTCATATCTAAACAGAGTTTAAAATGTATATATCTATATATATCTATATATATTAATCTTGTAAATTTTGATATAAAATTCATACTTTAAGAACAGTTTAAAGAATCAGAATAGAATCAAAGAGTTGAGATTAGTAATAGAATAGTCCCTTAATTAATTTTGCTTTTTTATTTTTTCTGTCCCATAGCAGAAGATGGCTCTTCTTCTGGCATGATACAGGGAGTTTGCATTTTCCTTTTAACAACATGCTTGAGTTTAAAGAAGGAGAGAGCCATTCTCCAACTCTAAAGTCAGCTTTAAATTTTAATTGAACTGGGACTATTAGAAGATCAATAGTGTTAAATTTCTTTAGAGAAGAGTAGAAACAAACATTTAGGAAGACATAAAAATTTTTTAGATGATATACCAATAGGCCATTTTACTCTGTTTCCTGGGATAGATGATTTGTCCCTTTTCTTCAGTTGTCTCATTTGTCCAGTGTTCTTCAGATTCCTTAACCTTCATTCTCCTAAAAGACAAAAACAAAAACCTTTCCCCAAGACTAATTTTGGGGATGTTCCTTTTTGGCAAGTTATTATCTGATTAAATGAAAAAGCATGTGTTACTGGTATAAGTTAGTTTACATTGGATGTTCATGCTGGTTGATGAACTATCACCTCCTCTAATTAAGAGGTCTCTTGTTCAAATCGAACCTTTATCAACTTTGATGGTACCCACAGCTTATCTTCTCCTGTAGAAACAAAAGCAAAACCTCGTCCCCAACGTAGGACATATCCTGGTTTCCATTCTGAGGTCAGCACATCCTTAAAGTATATAGGCTGATTTAATTCTGTAGTTTTTTCTATTATCCAGTGTCTCTCCGCAGCTGTTGTTCCTTTCTCATTGGCATTGAGAAAATTCAAAGTTAATAGAGCATTATGCAGTCTATTTCTGGGGGGTTTTGTTACCCCTTTCTGTTTATTTAGCATATCCTTTAGAGTTCTGTTTGATCTTTCTATAACTGCTTGACCTGTAGGATTATGTGGTATACCTGTAATATGCTTTATATCGTAATAAGCAAAAAACTGCTTCATTTTAACAGAGACATATGATGGAGCGTTGTCAGTTTTGATTTGTGCAGGTATACCCATGATGGCCATAACTTCTAACAAATGAGTGATTACAGAATCAGCTTTTTCAGAACTCAAAGCAGTTGCCCATTGAAATCCTGAATAAGTATCGATTGTATGGTGTACATATTTCAATTTTCCAAATTCTGCAAAGTGAAACACGTCCATCTGCCAGATTTCATTCCTCTGAGTACCCTTTGGGTTACATCCTGCTGGTAATGGCGTTTGATTGTAGAAGGAACAAGTAGGACATTTCTTTACTATTTCTTTGGCTTGTTGCCAGGTTATGGAAAAATCCTTTTTTAAACCTTTACTGTTGACATGATGTTTTTTATGAAATTCTGAGGCCTCCAGCACATTTCCTATCAATAATTTATCAATCTCATCATTACCTTGTGCTAGAGGTCCTGGCAGACCAGTATGAGATCGAATGTGAGTTATATATAAAGGATGACTCCTTTTCCTGATGGTATCTTGTAACTGAATGAATAGTGAAGTTAATTCTGAAGCATCAGGGATAAATTCTGCAGTCTCAATATGTAATACCACTCGTTCAGCATACTGAGAGTCAGTCACTATGTTGAGAGGTTCTGAAAAATCCATTAATACCAACAGAATAGCATACAATTCCGATTTTTGAACTGAATTATAAGGACTTTGAACCACTTTACTTAAATTTTCTGATTTGTAACCTGCCTTTCCTTGTTTGTTGGCATCTGTATAAAATGTACGAACTCCAGATATGGGTTTTTTGCGTACAATTCGAGGCAAGATCCAATCAGCTCTCTTTATAAGATCAATTCTGTCACTTTTAGGATATTTGCTGTTAATTTCTCCCAAAAAATTACTGCAAGCTCTTTGCCAAGGTTCACTTTCTGTCCATAATTTTTCAATGTCCTCTTTAGTTAAAGGTACGACAATTTCTGCTGGGTCTATTCCTGCTAATTGACGAAGTCTCAATTTTCCTTTCCAAATCAAGTCAGAGATTTTTTCCACATAAGTTTTTAATTTTTTATTTGGTTTATTTGGTAAAAATATCCATTCCAATATAATATAATGTAGCATGAATCTTAAAAGTCTTATTAATAAAATCAAACTTGAGGCCAGTTATTGGGGTGAACACTGGAAGGTCAGAGAGACAGAATAAGCCACAGCTATCTCACCTCGCTGGGTCCTCAGCTGGTCTTGTTTCCTCAGACTGATGCCCCGAGCCCTCATCCAGAATGGGTCTCAGCTGAACTGCTGCTAAAAGCCTGAAAGCTTAACCAGCCACATGCTTCTCCAGGCCAAAGGCCTCCCCAGGGCAAATGCCTCTAGTTTCTGGTCCTCACGCCTTATATACCTTTCTGCTTTCTACCACCACTCCCTGGGATTAAAGGCTGACTTTCTGGGATTAAAGGCGTGGGTCACCATGCTTGGGTGTATCCTTGAACACATGAATTTCTGCCTCTGGAATGCTAGGATTAAAGGTGTGTGCTACCACTGCCTAACCTCTGTTTAATATTGTGGCTGTCCTGTTCTCTGACCCCAGATAAGTTTATTAGCATACACAATATTTTGGGGAACACAATACCACCACATCCATCTATGTTGCCACCAGCACCATCCTTCACTGACATCAGAGTCCAGTTTCTTCCGGCTTCCACAGGGACTGAAGGCCAGTAACTCTCTGGGAATCTTCTCAGCACAAGACTGAGAAAAGCTACTGATTTTCAACCTCTCTAGTGTGAAGACAGACAGTGTTGGAAAACTCAGATGGCATTGTGTGAGACAGTCTACTAAATTCCATTTGTAATGAATGACCACTCCATTGGTTCTGTTCCTCTGAAGAACACTGCTTCATATGTTCCTTGGACAGGTAGGGATGACTCAGGTGAGACGCAGAGCAGCTAGGTGTGGTAGAGGAGTGCTATGCTGAATGAAGAGTCTGAGAGGCCCTGGGGGATACACAAGGAAGTAGACAACTTCATTGCTGGACTGAATTCTCAAGGGCCTCCAAGAGGTGTCAAGGGTCTCCCAAAGGCTGCTGTGGACAGAAACACTGATACTCTTGGTCAGACATTGGTGTCCCTTGCTGTGAAATAGTCCTTCTGTACACTGTGAATATGCATTTCTCTCAATGGTTAATAAAAAGCTGACAGGCTGGTAGCCAAGCAGGAAGTATAAGTGTGACAACCAGACCCAGAGGATGCTGGGAAGAGGAAGGGCAGAGTCAGGAGTCACCATCCAGACACAGAGGAAACAAGATGAGAATGCTGTTCTGAGAAAAGGTGCCAAGCCATGTGGCTAAGCATAGATAAGAATTATGAGTTAATTTAAGTGTAAGAGCTAGTCAGTAATAAGTCTGAGCTACTGGCCAAGCATTTATAAGGAATATTAAGCCTCTGAGTCCATTATTTGGGAAGCAGCTGCTGGGTATTTTGGAGTTGCTGGCTGGACACAAATTTCTGCCTATAGTCCCCTCCCACTCCCACAAGGGCAAGCCCAGCCACCCAAGTGCAGGTACTGAGAAGTGGAGGAGACAAGAGGTGATGCAGTCACAGGACAGAGCCTGTGCACAGTCCAATGTCCTTGGGACCAACATCTCTAACTGAAGAGGCCTTGCAACACCAGGCCCTCTCTGGTCCATGTGAGTAACAGTCCTCATCCTCCCGATAACCTAGCAATAAGCATCTTCTTAGAGGCAGAGATGCAACTGACTCCCCTCTGTGGATGTCCTGGGATCCAGAACCTGTCTTTTATAAATTTTTCAGTCTCAGACACTTTGTGAGAGTACCACCACAAACTGAGACATCACCCTTATATTTGGTTATTGGTGGCCTTTTTGTTTAGAGTTCTTGAGACCTAGAATGGCTTCAACCACCCTAAGAGAATACCCTCCAGTTTGTTTCTTTTAGTGTGTATGTAAAAATGCATGCATGTCTGTGTGTGTGCATGTGTACGTGTACATGTGTGTATAGGCCAGAGGACAACCTGGAGAGTATTATTCCTCAGGTGTGCTGTAGGATGTCTTGTACACTGTAAATATATGTTGCTATGATTGATTGATAAATAAAACACTGTTTGGCCAGTAACCAGGCAGGAAGGATAGTGTAGGTGGGACAAGGATGGAGGAGAATTCTGGGAATTGGAAGGCTGAGGCAGAGAGACGCCGCCGTCGCCGCCATGGGGAGCAGGATGTAAAGTACCAGTAAGCCACGAGCCACAAGCAAGGTATAGATTTATAGAAATGGGTTAATTTAAGATATAAGAACAGCTAGCAAGAAGCCTGAGCCATTAGGCCATACAGTTTATAAATAATATAAGTCTCTGTGTGTTTGCTTGGGTCTGAGGGCCACAGGAGCCAGGCAGGAACAGGATAACTTCAGCTACACAGGTGTCTTCCATGTTTGGGAATTTTCATTTGAGATAGGATCTCTTTGAGATGGGCTAACTCACTTACTATTGGATAACGAATTAAGGGACCCTGAGGATGATTAATTCTCCCTTTCTCGGCAGTCATTAAAAGCCTGCAGCTCTTTGTCTAGTGATTTTTTTCTCTCTATCTACTTTGGTATGTGAACTGTTATTGTGCAGGTCTTGCTTAGTCATCCACATGGTTGAGATTTCATGGTTGTTGCTTGCCTGTCAAACACAGAAGACACAATTTCACAGCAGAATTCGTGGTCCTCTGGCTCTCACAATCTTTCACCCCTACTAGAGTGCCCAGCTCTCACAGACACATCTACTGCACACTCCCTGCAGAAGACCCTGCATTTTCTATGTTAGTCCTGGGAACTGAATTTGGGTCTTCATCTCCCCAGCCCTTCAGTCTATTTCTTCACATGCATACTCCCCTCTTTATTCTTGGAAGTGGCTGTGAGTCATTGTGTATTTTTAAACTTTAAGAAATTCCTCCCTCTGATTTTAATAGGCTATTTTACACAATAAAGTGTAAGGTATGACTGGATGCATTACTCATAGAAACAGACAAAGCCACTACTGGGTCATTTAAGTTGATGATGTAAAAACTACAGAAAGTGACACATCTCTGCACACTGGCTATATGAGGCAAATCTGTAAGCTATTAGGTTTCAGTCAGTTCCCGGTGTCTAGATATCACTTAGGCTTAGGTTTGGGTGCAGGTTGAAGATAAACAAAGCCTGGATTCTAAGCTGTACTCATGGTGACCCTGACTTTATTTGTAATGGGATCTAATGACATCACTTCTTGACAGTCATGATCTTTAACCTAGTTTGATCTAAACCAGACACACTGAGTATGACATCATTAAGGTAAATCCCCAGAAGAGACCCAAATGATCAGAATAAGCCGTGCAGAAGTATTGGGTTACTGGGAATGATTTCACCCATCACTTTCTTCTTCCTTGGGCAACAGAGACCATATCAAAGCTGTAGAGAAGGTAGCAGATAGTTGGTGTTGTTTTAGTAATGTTCCGATCCATGGCAGCCTCAATGTCCATGGGGGAGGCTTATTAAGATGTGGCTCATGTCCATTACCTTTACATAGACGTTAACTCTCAGCATCTCAATTCTCTAGCCTTTGTGCAGAGATAAGTTCAGATGAATAAATAGCCCACAGGGATGTGCTCCCAGTTCTAGAAAAAAAATATGAAAACAATAAGCAAAAAAGAACAATCTGCACATGAGCTCTGATCTGTGCATAGGGTGATGAGTACCAGGGTTGCTGCCTCCCATTTTCCCGTCATTGTCTCAAGTCCTTACCATGCCCATGCTTCTTCCCCAGTCACCTAAGGGCATTTCTCTATGGACCAGCAAGATGCTGCCATGATGTGTCCTATGCACTATGTCCACACCCACCCAGACCAGTCTACCTTCTACGTTTACCAAGAGCTTTTATACATGCATGATGTGACCGCAGTGGTCACCTGGAGCCTTGGCCACACTAGCTTCCTGAGCTGTTTCCAAAAGCAGTGATGCTATTTTCTTAACCGGGTGGAAGGAGCCATCTTCATTAGCTTTTCAGAATGGATTTTTGTTTCTTCCTGGGATCTCCCCACCCAAGAAGGTGGGGAGGTAGGTGTTGCATAGTTTCTCCCCAACCAAGGAGAAAGTTCTCATAATTCATGGGACTTCTCATGTTGCTTTTATATTTGAACTTGTAGCATATAAATCTGTGCTCTGTTGCAAGACCACTGAGTGAGTTACAGGCTGACGATGTGGGGAAGCCCCCTACACTGGTACACAGAGGCTGAGCTTTAAGTGGGGAGGGTCTGGCTCCTCATTAATTTATCTATTTGTTTCTCTGTTCTGCTTCTTCTTGTCTACACAGGACTCCCCTCCCTTGAGTTCTGTGTGGAAAGAAGGCCAGGCCTAGGCTCAGGGCTGGTGAGGTACATATTAGTCTCTTTGTTGACTCTTGAGAGATTCTTTTTAAATCATTGGTTCTGATTGGATCTGTCCCATGCCCAGGGTACATGTCCATCAAGTGGAGCAGAGCAGAGAGGGGGAAACCTCTACAAAGAACTCATTCCCTCTAGTCTATCCAGAGCTGTCCTCGAGGAGTGTGTGTAGGTAAGCAAGCCCAGGATTCATGACTGGGGAGGCCACTCTATCATATATCCCAACCTGAGCAAAAAATACATGAGAGCTGGCCCCCAGTGAAGGTGCCAGAAACAGAAAACTGAAGTCTAACTTCCTAACAGCTCCTGGTTGGGAAACAAGTCATCCTCTAGGGATTCAGGCTCCTCATTTGAGGAAATGGCACAACCTTCACCTCATTCAAAAGATCCACTGAGGCTGAGGAGAAATGTTGCCTATAACTTGTGCTCATAGAGCACAACCTACTCCCTACTCGGGACTTCACCCTCTATGATGACAGAGGTCAGAAGGAGAAGGAAGGGGACGGGGTGATATCTCTGCACAGGGATTCATATGTAGCCGGCTCCATCTCTGAGACTTGTCCACTGTGCTAATTCAGCTCCTGTCTTTTCCAGGCAGGAGTCTCCAACATGTGAACTGGTGTGAGATGGTAATCTAATAACCTATGATTTATGCAGCCATCTGGGGGAATATCAGCATCTCTATTCTGGAAGAAAATCCACGTTTAGATACAGATACAAACAATGATTACTTTTAACAAGTGCAGAAGGGTGGGAGAGCAGGATAGAATTTTGCCCTGTGGACAGTCAGTCACATGATAACTTGAGCATTTCCACGGCCGAGCAGGAGAGGGGCTCTGTGTTCAGGAAGTATCAGGAAGCAGCCTGGCAGCTGGCCCTCCTAGGTCTTTGAAGTTCTTATGGTGAGAATCGATGAACATCTTTCTTTAAAGGGTGGGAAGTCCCGACTGCTTTGGGTTAGGGGTGGAATGCACACTTACTTGAAATATGACCCCAGGGTTCCTAAATAGTTGGGCTTCTGAGGGTCCTGGAGTGACCTTGTAAATTTGCACAGCTGCTAAACCACTCCTAGGAGAAAACTATTGCAACTGTGGAGATTTTCTCAAGGAGAAAACAAATGCAGGACAGAGCCCACTGGATCAGCAGTTCAGGGCGCACACAAGTGC